>JAHWFP010257515.1:0-30871 GCA_023313725.1 Lithobius niger | reverse complement strand
AACCCAGTCCTTCGATGAGCTTGGTTACTAAAATTCATCAGCATGCACCATGCAGTTTCGGGTACGTTGTGATAGGTCAAAAAGGGGAGATTGTTAATCGAGAATACTACTTGGGAGAAGACGCCGTCGAAGTATTTTATAAATGTATGGCAAAAGAGGCGCAAGCTTACAGTAATCTACTGAAAAATGTACAATACCTCAATCTCACCCAAGGCGAGCGAGCTAATTTCGACGCATCCAACGTATGTCATTATTGCGGAAAAGCCTTCCCCATTTTTTGTTTGAAGAACAACCCTCACGCTAAGGTTAGGGATCACTGCCATATTAGTGGAAAATTTAGAGGAGCCGCTCACTCACAGTGTAATCTTAGCGCGCGAGAACGAAGAACCGTACCCGTTGTCTTACACAATTTGGAAGGCTACGACATGCATCTTCTAATTCCTGCAGTGCACATATTCGAGGGATAAGTCAACGTTATCAGTCGGAACGCCGAACGGTTTCAGAGTATGACGATCACGGGGTTAAAAAGCGGGGTCAGTCTTCGATTTATAGACTGTTTGAATTTCTTGAACGTTTCCCTAGATACTGCGGTCACGAACTGCAAAGGCAACGGATTCCCGATTCTCGAGGCGGCCTTGGACTCTGGGTTAAAGTCTGCGTGGTTCGTCGAAGGAATGACTAGAGAGTGCTATAGATCTCCTGACCCAGAAAGTTGTTTATCCGTATGAATTCGCGGGCGACATGTCCGTTTTTGATAAGTTAGATCTCCCATCTCGAGGATCATTTTTTTCACAGTTGAAAGAAGAAAAGTTGGCGGGGAAAGAGTACGCGAGAGCTCTTAACCTCTGGCTCAAAATGAGAGTTAAAAAATTCGGTTCCTACCACGAGATTTATCAGATGACCGATGTTTTTCTCCTCGCGGAGATTTTTGCAGACTTTCGTAAACTCTGTCTCCGAAACAATAAATTGGATCCCGTGCTACTACATCTCTACCCCTGGTTTCAGTTGGGCAGCGCTTTTGAGAATGAACGAACCGAAATTGGAACTGTTCACTCACGTCAGTAAACACAATCTAGTATTTTCTGGCATCCGTGGCGGGCTTTCATTTATATGTAAGAGGTTCTCCGAAGCTAATAATAAATACCTGCCCGGTTTCAACCCTCACGAACCTACCCTATACATCACATACTTGGACATGAACAACTTGTACGGTTTTGCAATTCAAAGTTTACACTTCACCACTAAAAAATGAACAATCACAAACTCTGTCCACTTGAATTTTCGGTGGAATAACGCCGCGTCCACCTACTTCAGAAGTCCGGGCAAAAAACAAAGTACAAAACGAGGTTTACATTGCTTCAGGCAGTGTCAGAATGTGAATCAGAATTTGAATTTGCCACATTTTCCGTTGGACCACTGACCTTTGTACGGTTTTGCCATGAGCGCTCATCTCCCCTACGACGAGTTCCGGTACTTGACGAAGGAAGAAATTAGAGCTTTTGACGTATATACCGTGCCAGACGATGCCGCTGTTGGGTACATACTGGAAGTAGACCTAGAGTACCCCAGCGAACTGCACGATGCCCATAACGATTACCCGTTAGCTCCCGAGAATATCGAGATTGGTGAGGATCTCGTTTCCCCCTATGCGAAAAAACTGGCTAAAGACATGGATCATCAGATCAGATCGTCCTCTAAGCTTGCTCCAAATCTTCTGCACAAGAAAAAGTACGTTCTCCACTACCGGAATTTGAAATTTTACCTCCGTCATGGATTAGTTCTTCGCCATATCCGAAGGGTCTTGGCTTTCAACCAGAAACCTTGGATGGAAAACTATATAGAATTCAATACTGCGAAAAGACAAAAATCAACCACTCCGTTCGAAAAGGACTACTTCAAACTGCTAAATAATTCGGTTTTTGGTAAGACACTGGAAAATAAACAGAATCGGCTCTCCATGAAATTGTGCACAGACGTTAAGAGAGCCATAAAATACACCTCCCAACCTCTCGCAGATTCTTTCAGGATCTTGAACCAAAACTTGGTATAGATTAACCGCCGAGCTCGAAGCATTTGCTGCGACCTACCCACGTACGCCGGATTCAGCATCCTAGAACTATCAAAATTGTTCATGTTAGAGTTCCATTACGAGTACATTCGACCCAAGTACGGTGATCAAGCCAGACTCCTATTTACATATACTGACAGCCTGTGCTACCAGATCGAAACGGAAGATGTATAGGAGGACATGCTTCGGGATCGAGAGCGTTTCGACACGAGTAATTATCCTCGCAATCACCGACTTTTCTCCGATGTGAACAAATTAGTTCTAGGTAAAATGAAGGACGAGATGGAGGGTGTCCCTATCTTAGGATTCGTAGGGTTACGATCGAAAATGTATGCGATAAAATCTCTCAAAACAGAAACTAAGAAAAAAGCTAAGGGGATTCAAAAAGCGTTCGTTAAAAAACACCTGAGCTTCGAGGACTATGAATCAGTTTTAAAAACACCGACATCCCGGTTTAAGGGAGTTTGGTCAAAAATTTCCAGCGTGGGACACGAAGTTAACACTGTTAAGGTTTCAAAATCCCTCCTATCGGCGTATGACGATAAACGTTTTATCTTGAATAACGGTA
This sequence comes from Lithobius niger, assembly GCA_023313725.1. Lineage (NCBI taxonomy): Eukaryota > Metazoa > Arthropoda > Chilopoda > Lithobiomorpha > Lithobiidae > Lithobius > Lithobius niger. The sequence goes on along the minus strand of JAHWFP010257515.1, from coordinate 28,235 downwards.
CAGATACGTTAGCTATTGGTCACATCGATTCGGGCACTTGGAAAGAATATGAAGACGATTTCGATTCTGAGGTAGATATTTTGAGTGATGAGGAGGAGGAGGAGAAATTGCTCGTATCGTATCGAATGAGAGAAAATGACGAATTGAACGATGCAAAAAAAGCTGAGGAGAGGGAGAAAGCGGCGCGGCGAGCCATCCTATTAGAGAATCGTAGGAGAAAGTTGGTAGATCCTGTCATTTGGGCGAATGAGAGAGAAGCTATGCGGAGAATGTTGGAAAAGGAAAGACGGGGTGCGATGTGCTCGGAGGAGAAAAAAAGCTAGATTAGAGAAAAAAACTCTTAGTATGAAAATTAGTCTCGAACGGAAAACTGAAGAGCGAAAGTAAGTTAGACTAGAGAAACAAGCTGCTAGAATAAAAAAGAGTCACGTGCTCAAAAAACAGAAGAGCTCGTAAAGTCAAGATTAATGAAACTTGTCCGCTTAATTCCGTTTACAAATTATTTTGCTTACCTGGAAAGTATATAAAGAAATTGAATCCCTATTCTTCTTTAAAAATCATGGCTGAACAATGTGAAAAAGTAGTTACATTTGTGTGCAAAAATTGTTTGCTAGAATTTACATCGAAAGCAGATGTTCAAACACATTTAAAAATGTGCAAAATACACTACATTGGAAAGTTTAAAATCACTCCGATGTATTGTCACGTATGTATAAAGTATTTTGATCCAAACATAGAACGAATGATCAATCACCACATCATTCGACACGGTCTCATTCTACCCGATGATGAATAATGATACTCCAAAAAGAAAATAATAATTTATTAGTGACTCAAAGAGCGAGTGGATCTTAACATACGCTTCTATTTATTTAAGACTGTTTATATTATCCGTCCAACTATTATATTTGGAGTCGTAACCCTTCCATTTAACAAAATAAAGCATTTTCCCATCTTTATCTTTCTTACTGCATATTACTTTTTCTACTAAAAACAATTCTGTAACTAGGGTTTTTTTTTTTAATTTCCAGTTCGTAGAAACCACCCAAAACCGCTTCACCTGACCCATCTTTTAAAAGATAAGTAACCGGTTCGGTTTTTTGCACTTTGCGAATCGTGAAAACTTCGTTAGTAAAATTTTGTAAATACCCTTTATCAAATATTTTCTAAACTTTAGAAATTCTAACTTTATTTCCTAAGGCAAATTTGGGCTTTGTTAACCGGTTGTTTTGACTTAATTCTCAGCAACGATTCGTGACGTCTGGTTACTTCCCTCGGTTTTAATTTAGTTGTTGAGTGTACTGTGTCACTGTACCGCGAAACTAGCTCGTCGATAATGTGTATCCACTGGTATGACCCCTGCTTAGTGAATCTTTTCCACATTTGAGTTTTCAGCGTTCTGTTGAAACGTTCTACAACGCTCGCTTTCTTCTCAGAGTGGGTAGAGTACATGTTGATGTTATGATGCTTAAGGAGTGCTTTGAAGTCTTTATTGTAGAATTTACTACCTAAATCGACTTGTAAATTTTTAGGGGGTGTTGTTCCCTCGAGAATCTTCCTAAAAGCATCCGTAACGACTACACCGAATTTTGATTTAAGGGGAATGGCCCAAGAAAACTTGGACATGATGTTAATGCAAGTCGGTAGGTAGTTAAATCTGTTATTAACGTTAGAGTAAGGTATCATTTCCACCAAGTCCGCTTGCCATAGATCATTCAGACTCCGCACAATCACTTTCCGCCTCGGTTTGTGGAGTTCGTTTACGAGTTGATCCATTTTGTTTTTTTTTCTTCCCATTCCGAACTTGAGCTTCGTCCTTATGATTTTTTTAACGATCGCAGCGGCTAATTTTTCTCTCCAAGAGGTCGAAGGATCCTTACGTACTTTTCGAGCTTTAGATATAAGAATTTCATCGGCGACGTGCCGTTCGTTTAAATGTGAACTTTTTGAGTAGGCAATGTTGTGTTCTTTACACGGCTCATCCAGTTTATTTATTCTAGGATCCTCTCTAGCTAATCTCTGATTTAGTTTTGTTCCTGGTCCGCAATATTGATATCCGGGTAAATGTACTTCTACCGGTAAATGGTCTATGATTTTATTTACAATCCCTTTCCCAGACTTGATGAAGGAAGCTCTTTTTGTTCCGCACACTTCGCAAAAGTAGACTTCCATGCTTCTGTTATTTTTCGATGTAATAATAGTAGGAGGTTCGGACCGGTTAGGTGTGGATCGTTTACATTTCACGCAATACTTCATCTTGGCCGATTTCTTTTTTTTATTTATATTATACAAAATTTTGTTATCGTAGACCTAAATTCTGATAAGCGTTCTTTTTTTTACGGGCAGTGATGACTCTTCGTTGTTCCAATTCCGATAAAATTTCGTTCCTGTGACCGTCGTGACCCGCTTGGGCTGACCCGTACAAAAGTCTGAGTCTTTCTACCAGATCGTTAGGATCATCGTAATACCTGTAATCCATCCTGCTCCCGGTTTTTTTTTTTACCATACCAGTTCTCTTTTTCGTTTTCATATCCTCCCAGATAGGACCGTTTATCGACGCGTACTTGGCACTACGATTCGACTTAGGTTTTCGAGTACCCGGATCGTTGTTTTGATAGATAGCGTGCGTGTTTTTTAAAAGAGAAGCGTAACTCGCCTTGACTTCGGTAGCGTACGACGGCTCCTTCAAATCCTCAAAACCAGCAAACTTCTAAGTCCTCGTCTTCCCGCGTACTGCTTACCACCGACCACTATGTCGTTCTCGAATATTTTTACGGGTTTATTAGCGATGCTCATTTCTCCAGTTTTCATGTCGTATTGCAGTCCAAAGACAGAATCGGTCACTTTGGGATTTTGGAAAAATTTCATCAGGAAGTACTTTGCCGTTTGACCTATGACTTGGCTAGGTAACAGACTATCCAAAGATCTGAGGGATGGGAAATTTGGAAGTTCTGGAGGCGTCGATACGCATCTGTTTTGTATTGCCGAAAGTGTGGGGGTGACTTTCAAACCCGTACTGATAGATGCGTATTCGGTTCGCGTAGCTGGAGCGGGAGTCGAATATTCGGAAAGATTGGGATCTCGCGCTATCAGAGTTGAATGCATGACGGAAGGTTTCGGCAATTCAAACTTCTCAGTATCATTCACCGTGGTTTCCCACTCTTCATCATCGGATTTATAAGTTTTTTTTTATGGGAGTAATAATTCGTATACGTTTTATTCGCTATCGTTGGAAAACTGGCAATCGCTTTCGCAGAACTCTCTACGGGTGGTGGATTAACAACGGCAGGTTTCAAAGTACTAACGACGGGTTTAAAATATTCTTGTAAAGATTCTTCTTGATCTTGTTCGTCCAAACGTTGATTGAAAAATTTTTCCCGTAAACGTTGTTTGTGAGATTTACTATTTCACGTTTCTTTTCCATGTTATCTTTTTTCTTTCTTTTGTTTTTATCATCGAACGAAAATGTACGTTTATAACGTCCCTCGTTTAACGTTTTGTCGATCGATAAAAACCCGTTCTACACAACGTTTTAAACTTCGGAAATTCCATGTCAGGACCGACGTGACTTTCGTACAAATGTTTCAGGTTTAAATCATCGACGGGAAATATGATTAATAAATTGGCGTTATCTCTAACCACTTGTTTGGGAATTCTGGTGTAAGACTGACTGCAATAAAAAAACGTCGGCATTAGAATGACAGCCTAGAACGAAGTAACGTTCTATGTCTTTTTGTTTGTCTAAAAGAACATCGTCAAAAACCACGAGATTACGAAACTTGGTGTCCAGCTCCTCGGGAGGAGTTAAATCGTTTTGAGAGTCGTGAAAACTCGCTATCTCCCGCCCTACGGTGCCCTCAATTTCGGAAAATATAGACTGTAAAACTCAGTATTTCGCTTGACACAAGAGTTTTGCTGTACACGTATAATCTGTCGTAATCCAACCATCCTTCGTTACAGATAAAATTAAACAGTAAGTTCGTCTTCCCGCTGTTTGCCGGTCCTATAATCAGGCATCTGATGTTTGAAGGTAGAAATGGGCGATTTTTGGGTTTCTCGATCGGCACGAAGAAATCACAATTTTGAATATCCATTGTTTTTTCTTATTCAGAAATTAAACTCATAAAGTCTTTATCCGAAAACTTTTCGTTGGATGTATTAGATTCGACGACACCGTAATCTACGTTACACCAAAGTTTTACGGTTCTGGGAGCGTCGTTGCTGATGTACACGAAGATAATTTTACCACTAACTTCCGACAAGGACATACTTCCGCACGGAGCCAAGTTAAACCACGGTTTTTCTATAACGTTTTTCTTAAGTTTTCCGTTAGTTTTGTGGATGTTGTTATACACCCACGTTCTGAAACATAGCGGCTTATCCGACTCACCGTCTGCCTTTTGACAAAATGGGTAGCAGGTGGAAGCTGGGTGCGAGTGATTTGGGTAACTGAACAACGTCAAAGAAACGGGTTTCTGCTCGTCGGTTTCAATTTCTAATTTTTCGCAGATGTATCGTTTAAGATTTTTTTTATCGTGGTTTGAAATTCGAGGGTCGACGGAGAAATCCATCCCTTACACCTGGAATTTTTGTTCAAAATGGGAGCACCTCAAGCACAGAAGGAGATAAGACGTACTTTACTCCATTTTTTAAATGTTGCATTTTCCGTCTCAACTTCTAGAGAATTTGATTGCAACAGACTCGAAAGATTTCCATACCAGGTAGAATGAGACATTTTTGAAATTTCTTAGTCCTTTTGTTTATATATATAAAAAAAAAAGAATCGTCAAAAAACCGGTTAATAAATTTGGACAATCTTTGAAACGAACGCAAAGAGATGTGAAAGGGGTTCCGGGTATAGGATTTATATTAGACCTGAACCATGATTACGACATGCAGAATAAGCGACTTACTAAAGTCGGAGCTGCTACAGAACCCGAAGATGTCGTAATTTATTCCCAATTTACCGAATTAGAAAGTGACGTGACAAAATTTAAAGCCGACGTAGGATTGAAGAAAGATGCGGATGGACATTTTAACGTTAAAAAGAAACGAATTAAAGAGGTCGCACCCCCCTCCCAGTCTAGGGACATTGCTACGAAAGAATATATCGATGCAAAAGTTGTGCCAGATTATAACATGCGGAGCAATCGTTTAATTAAACTCGCTCCGGGGATAGAACTCGAAGACGCTGTTACCTATTCTCAATAAAGCGAGTTAGGAACCAACCTATCTTCTTCGATAGATGATTTGAAGGCAGTAGGATTTATATTAGACCCAAATCTTGATTATGACATGCGGAATAAGCGTCTGACTAAAGTCGGAACTGCTGCAGACCCCGAAGACGTCGTAATATATTCCCAGTTTACTGAATTAGAAACCGACGTAAAAAAAACTTAAATTCAACGTAGGCTTGAAGAAGGATCCGGATGGACATTTTGACGCTGAAAATAAGCGAATTAAAGACGTCGCATTCCCCTCCCAGTCTAGGGACGTTGCTACGAGAGAATATATCGATACAAAAGTTGTTCCAGATTATAACATGCCGAACAATCGTTTAATTAAACTCGCTCCGGGCATAGCCATCGAAGACGCTGTTACCTATTCTCAACTAAGCGAGTTAGGAACCAACCTAGCTTCTTCGATAGATAATTTGAAGGAGTACTTGACGCAAAAAATCGACCAACAGGTAGCATCTAAAACTGATCCTCAACGTAATTTTAACTCTGATCGGGAATTTGATGCGGGAAATAAACGTTTAACTAAAGTTGCTCCGGGCATAGATGCAGAAGATGCTGCAACTTATTCTCAGCTAACCGATTTAGAAACGAAATTGGAAAACCTTAAAACTGATCTATCGACGACTTTCCAAAACGTCCTATATTTAGAGAGGGGAGAATTCTCAGCGTATAATAAACTCATTACAAACATGGCACCACCATACACATATCATCACGCGACCACTATGGAATATGTCCAAAGTATTTGTCCAATATTAATCAGTTTTGGGGCGAGTGGGCCTATCCAAAAAGGTGATTTTTTCACGTGCATCAATAACTATCCTCGTCAACACACACAAATAACGAAACAGTATTATTTGTACGATGTGGTGATATCTACCCCCGGGTGGACAATTGCATCTCTTCATAAAAGTTTGACCTTACGATGTATAAGAAGTGGAAATGCTTTAAATCTGAAAAACTATAAATATGATGAAAATATGATGAAAATATCAATAACCAATGTTTTCAACTTTGGCCAAGACGCAGAACGAGAGTGGGTGACTCTTTTAATCATTGTGAAACGGATCCAGATTATTCTACAGGTGGATCAATGTTGTTTAATGAATATTCATATATGTATATAATGTCCGAGGATAACTTTCCACATAGTACAGATGTTCAAGTAGATTTATACCTATCTGGAAAATTTGTAAAGAGGCGATAAGATTGCATAACAGAACAGTGAAATTTGTCATAAAACAGGATTGATAATTTTAGTTTAAAAAGTCCACGTAAGTTCCTGTTAAATTAGATTTATACATACATTCCCAATAGCAAATAATTTAAAGAACCATCTCATCCAAAACCATCTCGTAAACGCCGTTCTTACCCAATGCTCTTAAAAAATACAAACAGAAATGTCCACACTATATTGATTAAAATTCTGCACTCTGTCGTGATTGTATTTAACGGGACCCAAGTACTCGGAGATCGATGTGGGAGGTTCCAAATTACCGAAATTGTCGAAATAGCAGGGTGTGTCCGTAATCGTCGAGTAAGCCACCCAATGACTCCCGTCTCATAGTGAAAATCTTCAAGATTAAAGATACCGCATTCGCCGCGAGGTTAAGGTTTTAGCGGCAGACGATCCTTGATGAAAGTACCTCTGTATTTAGGAATTTTCAAGACTTTGACCAATCTATCTAAATCGAGATTCGTTAACGGTTTAGTAAAATCGATCAGACCTTCACTGGTCTTAAAAAGAGCTCTCTGCCACGCTTCGCTTTTTTTTTCTTCTTCAAACCCGAACCTTCCATTTTCTTATTATGTCTCACCATCTCTTCCAACACCTTAGCATCGTTCTGAGCTTTCTTAACAGCCATAGTAATGCCCGCAGCACCACCAGCTAGACCTCCTACTCCGGCAATGAGTGAACCAAGTAACGCTAACAACTGTAAAAACACCCACCTCTTTTTTTTTTCCGATTTTTTTTACGTTTTACGATCTTGCTTCTTTTCATTTTTTGTTTCCCCATCTCTCTTTTTTTTAATAAATCACTTCGACTTTGGCTTTATCCAATTTCAAACTCATTTTTCTATCTCCAATCAACAGCGCGTGGCACGTCGTGTAAGCTGGAACTGCGGCGTTGAATTTCAACTTTACTTGTACGTCGACTATGCCGGACTGAAGTCTCTCCGATTGCTTGGAACAGTCCAAAACTACTACAGGATACATCTTTTTAAGCTGCACCGAATCGATACACGAGTCCCCGACATCGTACAAAGCGTGTCTAAACTCTTGAGCCATTCTATACAGGATGGAATATTCTCCAGTAGCGTAATTTACGTTCAAGTCCAAGAACAGGTAACGTTCGGAATTTAAAGTTACGTGAGCATCTTGAAGACTGCAGTGATCGAATACGGCTGGATTTTTAGTTTGCGCATCTTCTCTATCAGTCTAAAGAGCTAGCATGACCCACCTCGGTTTTTCTACGGCCGAAGTAGTAAGCAGGGGCCATGTGAAACTAGTGCTCTGAGGAAGTTCGCAACCATCGTAATGCCAGTGCCTAAAACCCAAGTCCACGTTCATCCCACATTCTATGTAGCTAAAAAGCCTAAGTTTTTGCTCATCAGATGTGGTTACATGCGGTACGTGCCATGAAACGCTACTCAATTCGACTTTCAACGGCTGTTGCAGCTACCCTGAATACAGCATCGTCATTGCTCGCCCTAGACAACGTTAGGACATGCTTGGCACCGTACAGCACCTTGTCATAATTTTCGAAAAATCCCATGCAGTGTTTTAAAGGAATGGCGAACGAGAAGCTTCCTTTAGGAGTTGTCTCCTTTACGATGATGGAATGCCGTAATTTGAATCCGATGTTATCGTTCAAACTGGCCGCGGAAGATTCTGCCGCATCTAACGCCCAGCAGTTCCCCAGCAATGACACTTGATCGGTTGAACCGTACGTAAGGAGACTAGGGATCGACCGATACAGAAAAATACCAATCCGATCCGATACCGATTTTTTCCCCACAGGCCGATCCGATACAGATAACCGATACGGATTTAAAAAAAAAGTCAATGGGTCAAGAAGTCAAACTCCTATTTCATCATTATGAAACTGGTGTGCAAGAAAAGTAAATTTTTTATTTTTTTTTTATCAGTGGTTTTATCACAGGTGTACCTTCGACTAAAAAAAAAGCCAACTTACACTGCAGATAGGCCTAATCCCAAGACGCCACCCTGAATCTGGCAATGCACACGCGTTGAATTCACTAAGCTGCTGTGCAGATCACGTCATGGATACAAGTGATGCTATGCAGGAAAGGTTTCACTCAGGCTAGCTATAGAGGTAATGTTCCGTTAAACTCATCTTCTCGCTCTCGTTATATATTTGACGAATGCTGCGTTTTTTGCCCTTAATTGATTATTATCTACGACGAATCCTTTTCCAATTATTCTTTTTTTTCTTTCGAATACTAACATTCTTTTTTTAATACGAACAAAATTATTTTTTAGACCTCAGATTAAGTCTGACGGTAAGGGTTTCCCCGTTTAAATTTATCATTTCATTATCTTGAGAAGTTAACCAGATACGAATATTACGAATCTTGTCGGTAGTTACAGGAAGGTAAATTAAATTTTGGGGGGAAATTATCATCTTGTAACCCGGTGGCACTCCCGGATAAAAAGCGTATATGCAAGGTTGAGTGTCGTCATTCACGTAGGAAGACCCGATTATGTTGGTATGAACGAAAATTGTATTGAGCCCCATTATATCCACTGATTTTTGACCTTGCTGAGTTTTAGTATAAGTTCCCTGTAGGAATCCCAGAACAGTTCCTAAGTTATTATCCCCCAAAAACGAAATACCATAGACCGGATTATTTATAACCAAGTTTGTCTTTAAGGTATTGTGGTTTGGTTTTAAAGCGATGGCATTTTTTTCATGACCACTTCCTTCCAAAGTAGACTGTATAAAATTATTCAAGTTCGAAATTTCGTAAGCAGCGTGAACGACTCGCACCTTGATCCAGTTCGCTCCACCGTCGATGGTGTATGAAAATTCGTTGTTGTCTGCGTGTACGTTGAAAATGCTGTAGTACGTATCCAACGAAACGAGTGCCATTTCATACTTTTTTTTAGGGTTTAGATATATCGGCGTTTTCAAGTTACAATTTAGTTCAGCACCTACGCCTGTTAGAATGATTGAACTTGAGTCCGTAACTTACCTTTTTTTTTATTAATATTTACATTCATTTTTAAGGGGAGTTCACCCTGAAACATACCTCTCCTGTTTTTTTTTCCTGGTTTTTGTATTATCTGGGTTTTCTGATGTGACGGGACAGCCCAATCGCCTTTTTAGACTACTAGTAACAGATAATAGCAATGCATGAATCTGCTTATCCTGCTTGGGAAGGTGATGGATCTGTGACGCGCAGCAAGTAGAAACATGTAGCACAGGAGGCAATGGTTAGTGATGTAATCTTGGAAAAAGGGTAACAGGAATTGGCGAGGCAACAGTCCAATCTGATGATGAAGACGGGAATCAGGAAGAAACGTCTGTCCGTTAACACTATGGTTTAGTGTGAAAGACTTGTACTGTCTTGGGTCAAAAGGTAACGGCAAAGTCGGACCGCAAGAGAAGAAAAAGTTGACGGTGAACGTACATCTTTCAAGGGTCATTCAAAAGGGAATGACCATAGAAGCAGGTCGGTTCACCGAGCCGGTAACAGCGGAACAGATAGAATACAGTCAGTTTAGTTATGATAGCACTTGAAAACCAAAGGCCGCTCCCCTGGCTCTGGAATGACACGGTAGAACAGGGTGGATCTCCGGATGGTAACACAGAGTGGGGACCGATCCCATGAAAAACTGGCGTGAAGTCCGGTGCGTCATCAAACAGCCAGACGGAGTAGCAAGACATACCCGGCAGATGTTGTGATGTAGCCGCTGACTATGACCGGAGACGAGCTTGTGAAGCAAAAAGTGGTGGGTCGGGGGTCGGAGAAAAAGATTGTCTGGCTGTAGAAGATGGGTCGGCATATGGTGAAGGTAAGGGTGATGGAGCTGCGGGGTGTAGAACTGGGATGGTAGGTGACGGATCTTGCGAGGATGAGGAGGGAACCGTGGGAGACCGGAACGATGAAGTAGAAGGCGCGTTGTGGAGACGTCGTGTTCGTAATCTGGCACAATAGTATGCGCGCCACGGTGGCGAAGTGGGAATGGGAGATACCCAGCGCCGATTGTTTTTCAACAGTGCATAGTTGACTCGTAGAGCATGATAGCGGCCCCGCAAAAGTTCGAGCTCATTTGAGTATGCTTCATTGGCGGCACGTAATATGGAACATTCGGCACGCACTCCATCCGTACTAGTTGCCGCGGCTTGAAGTGAGGGAATCATAGATGTGGAAGCACAGAGTGAGGCCAACTCGTCAGAAAATTGCGATGAAAAGTTCAACACAAAGTCAACATTAAAGTTGAGACTTTCCATATCCCGGGCGGAAAGATGCACTCCCCTAGTTAAGGCCTCCCTTAAAACAGCGGCAGAGGGAAAAGGCGCGGATGGTGGCGAAGTAGGTAGCCGGGGAGGTGCAGGCAACAGTGGCGGATAAGGAACGCGGACAGGAGAATCGGTAACCGGTGGATTGACGGACAGTACCACTCTCTTGACTTGCATGGGTAGAGGCTTGCAGGGAGCGAAGGTTTGTTGTGCTACCTTTATGCGAACAGGCTTCCCTGGCTTGAAGGGGATCCCACTGGAACCAGGTATAGCAAGAACTGCATCAATCGAAGGAAGTGAAGGAATGTCTGGTGCAATGTTATTCCTAGGTACACACTGTTCGGTGACCACATTGAGGTTAAGTGTTGTGTTCGAAGTTGGAGGTTGGGAACGAAGAGACGTTCTCTTTTGAGCCGCTAGTAAGGCGCGCTGATGGGAAAGTTTTTGTTTTCGGCGAATAACAATCCATTTCGAGGGAGAAATCGTAAGGCAAATCCTGCAGCATTTCAGGTCACCATCACACTCACGGTGTTTTTGACAGCATGGGTGTGGATCGAAGTGAATAGTCCCAGTATTAAAACCTAGACAACGACATGCTTTTGGGGAAGGCACATTGGGTACGGAGACTGGAGAATCCGTAGAAAACGTGATTGGTGGTAACGGTTCTTCCGAAGATGAAGAGTCCGACATGTTGATAGCTGGAACGCGACTGAAGGCGCGAAAACGAGTAGAGAAACAAAGCGCCAGCGCGTAAGTCCCTCTGGCGTCAGTTGCAACAAACATCACGTACAGCTGAGGAACCGCACAAGTGGTTTCGAAAAGTCGAAAACCAGTGTATGGGAATGGGTGGACGATGAATGGGATCACTAGATGAAACCAAGACAGACGTGTGGGACCCCCACGAGGCATGGAAGTTAATGTATGTGAGATAGGAACCGGATAAAATTTCGTAGTGTAAACAGGCGCGGTTCCCGTGGTAATCGAGAACCGAGTGTCACAGGAATTATCGCAAGCGTGCTGAACACAGCAAGTCTTGGTCATGGGACGCAGGAAGGGAACCGGGAAGGGAAGGGAACGGGCTACATTGTTAGACCAATAATACTGCTGGTTCGGAACGCAATACAGGTGCGGTCCCTGTGGTAATCGGGAACCGTGTGCCGAAGAACCGCCGTAAGCATGTTGAGAACAGCTACTGCGTGGTCAGGGTACGAAGGGAGGGAACCGGGAATGTGCTGGCGAAAGTAGAGGTTCACCGTTCTTGAAAAAAATGTTCGAGACGTAAAACAGATGTGGGTCCCGCGGTAATGGAGAACCGTCTGCCGAAGAACTACTGCAAACATGTTGAGAATAGCTACTTGTTGGTCAAGGGACGAAAGAAGGGAACCGGGAACATGCTAGCGAAAGTAGCGGTTCATAGTTCCTGATAAAGTGTGACTGGTTCGGAACGTAAATCAGATGTAGGTCCCGGGGTAATGGGGAACCGTCTGCCGCAAGAGCTGCTGCAAGCACATAGAAAAAAGTGGCCGTCGTGGTCAGGGAACGTAGGAAGGGTACCGGGAATGTGCTAGTGAAGGGGGCGGGTCACAGTCCCAGGTAAGAACCATTGCTGGCCCGGGAATATTGTAGTTAGTCAGGAGGAACCACCGTCTGGCAGAGTCATTCTGTAGGAAAGTTATGACGAAAGTAGAAGAGATGCTTCGAGGATATGCCAAGAAAGGTTTGGCATGGAAAATTATTGTGGATAAAATTATTCACTCGGTGAGAGCAGTGCAGGGACTGGTTGTCTCGTGGAAGCATAGGTAGCAAGAGGTAATCGGTAAGGCTCAGCCGATACCGATATTGGCATCGGTATCGGCTGACTGTTTGATCAAATATCGGTTTTTGCGATAGCTTCGCCAAAAATTATCCGTTTTTGATGTTCCAATACACCATTTTAACCGTTTTTTCGAGAGCTTTCCAATGGTGTTAATTTCAGAGCGATAGCTTCAGTCGTTCTCAAATTATTTAACAAACACAAAAAACAAGTCCCAAAAACGCACCTTTTACTGCAAGATGCTTGCTCATGGAGCTTTGAGATTCGGAATTTGTCATTAATTTTGTTTCTGAATTTGGAAGAAACGTAACTCTACTGGAAGTAATGCATTGAAGTATCGGTATCGGTGATGTAGCATCGCACTGTATCGTATCGGATCGGATCGGTCAAAGTTGGTATCGGCCGAGCCTTAGCAAACGGTAATCAGGAACCTACAAAAGCCATAGGGTACATGGTCGTAAGTAGAACCTGGAAGAACCTTGCGTCGCCCCTTGTCTTTTCTTTTGTTTTTTTTCATGCTTTTTTTTTTTTTTTTTTTGACCCAACTTGAGTTATATTATAAAAGGAAAGATCCAGGGAACCACAATCACAAACAAGTGAGGTACGGAGATAATGGTGAGGGTGGAGTTAATACATCGGTACAGGACGAGAGTGTGTCTCCGAGTGCAGAGGAACCACGAGGAGGACTCGGTGCCGAAGAGGGACCGGCTAAACTGGTAGGTAATGGGAGACGTGTAATGCCCGGAACTGAGGGTAACTGGGATCGTATCGTAGGAGGGGATCGTGTCTTCAATGGAAGAAAATCAATGGGACCGGTCATGCCGAGAACCATGTAGGTAATGTCAAAGTTGGTGTCCCACGCTTCTGCACAGAGAAGGTCGTTGTCAGCAACCGGTTCCAAAGGTGTGAAGGTTGGTGAAGCCCCCGTGTTGGTCTGGAAGCAACAATCGACAGGTGAACGAGCAGGATCGCAGATTGTCCGACGGAACACAGGAAAGGGAACCGGTAGAAAGGGATACGGGGGACTGAACCGGGGAGAACGTGCAGAAGGAACCGCAGATCCCAAGGCAACCGACGTAACTTGTTGTGGCAGGAGAGGCTGTGCGGCGGACCGTGTTCCTGGGTACTCGGTATGTGGAGGTAACCGAGGTCGATAGGAGGATAAGCCCCTGGGACCAAAAGCTCCCTGGTTGCCTCTGTTGGGAATGCTGATACAAGCATCAAGAAGGTTGACGATGGAGGCCCACGCGGCGGTCGAGTAACCGTCATTCGCATAGAAGACGTACGACCAATTCTCCGGGAGGGCATAGGTTGTGAAATGCATAGTCGCCGAACGGGAACGGAACCGAGAATTTCGTCGTTGCCGGTAGGAATCGAGTCCGTTCCAGGACTACAGGGACGGTTAGGGAACCGTGTTGTATTGTCCAGACCATTCCCCGCGGTTACCGCAGGGGAATCGGGCAGGGGCGATGTCATGTCTTCGTGGAACCGTAGAAGCGATCGCTGGTAATCGTTGGGGAACCGTGGCTCAGAGAGCGGAGCGCCCTAGGAGAAATGATAGTGTTCCAATGCCACGGCTTGCTTATATAGACAAACCAAGCCCGCGCATGCGCAGACCTATTACGAGATCAGCAGGGAAGCCAACTTTCAAGCTTCTAGGGGGAAATTGAGGCGCAAATGGGGAAACTGCTATAAAAAAGGTAATGTATATTTTCGTCGGCTATAAAAATTTGCCCTGGCAGGTTAATAGGTAAGGTAAGATTCACTCCAGTTTTATACCAAGATGCAAGTTCTCATGATATCTACAGCAAAATGAATCCTCCCTCCAATTTTATCCAGTGACCTGGAAATAACTGAGATGGTAATAAACAATAGTAATCTGGAATTGTAAATAACCCGTAAACAAAAGTAATTACCCGGCGACATTTGCTCTTCTAATTCCTTGTCTAGATCACTTTCCAAATGGTCATCCAAGTCTTTGTTGATCTTTTCCGCATTTAGCTCTGCAGGGCCTGGGCTCAATTCTGCATTGCTGTCAGCTGTAGGGACAGGTGGGGGTGGAACATCTAAAAACATTTGGTTGATAGTGAATTATGCCAAACTGTGTAGTGTATTCCAACAAAATATTGCACAAACAACTAATAACAGACTGGCATCGAATCAAATTAAAATTAGAATAAATTAGCAGCTTAAGTTGTTGGCAATCTCAGAAAAATAAGATCGAACTTAGCTCGCCTTAGATCTATAAAGCTTGTCCTTCTCTCATTAATTATCAGTGATTAATATATCCTGAACTCTTTCAGTTTTGAACTGATTCCGGTGATTTTTCAGTCACTGGAGTTGACCCAGTCACTGGAGCTGACCCAGAGTTCATTTGGTCCGGAGACGAGGATGCTGACCACTGGGCTGTTGCTGCTTGCTTTGCTCGGGGTCCCCAAGGCCCCTAATAAAACTTGCGGTCGTAGGAATAAAAATAATAACACTACTAACAGTCTTGCAAAACGACATTTTCGGGGAAATCACCGGTCCACTTCTTAGTCCATGGGCCAGACACTTTATCAGTACCACTCAATGTGGCAAAATATTATCTGTACCACATGATACATCACGTAATACTTAACAAATTTTAGTGTGATAACCATTGTTTGATACATACCAGCTAAATGGGTCAATTGGGGTCAAAAAGTCAAAATTTACCAATATTTTGCCATTTTGGCCTGTTATTCAAAAAACTATATTGCTACCAAAAAAACGGTTCAAATAAAGTTGTTTGAAGTGATACAATCTGAAAAAAAGACTATAATTGCAGGGCCTGCACCTGCTTAATTTTAGTTTTTATTGCCTACCGAAAATATATATTACCTGTTTTTATTAGCGATTCTCCTTTTGAGCTAGAATTATTCCCTAGAAGCTTTGGAGCTTGAATCCCAGCCGGACTTGTACCTTCTGCATATGCGCAGGCTTGGGCTGGCTATATAACACTGCGCAGCCGAACGCGTGTCATTATTTCTCCACACCCAAAACCTATCAACTGAGGGGAGGCCTGGGTGGGACTACAGGTAATGTATATTTTCGGTAGGCAATAAAAACAAATTAAGCAGGTGCAGGCCCTGCAATTTTAGTCTTTTTATAGCCGACGAAAACATCAAAATTCCAGTGTTACCTGGTAATTTTTGTTTCTATTACCTATTGAAAAAATACATTACCCAAATTTTAGCATTCTCCTTCTCTTAATGCTGTTTCAACTAGAGATAAACAAGTTCTTCCGGTTCGCTAGCCACTGCGCAGCCCCCATCGTATATAAGTCGAGGCGAAGCGACGGAGCTCACCTTTTTGACACCTCCACCCTACCCAAATGGCAATGAGAGGGGAGGAGGGTAGGAAGCCGGGTAATGTATTTTTTCAATCGGCAATAGAAACAAAAATTAACCAGGTAACACTGGAATTTTGATGTTTTTACTTGCCGTGAAAAAATCCATTACCTAAATTTTGCATTCCCTCTGACTTCGTCAAGGCGGCGGGCGCCATTTGATCGGAGTCCCCTTAGCTAGCGACCGGCCCCTGTAACACGAAGTGGATTACCACGTGTCCAAGAGTCAAAGTACTCGGTGGGCTGCGACAAAGGACCCAACGCGGTACAAGCCGTCGGCATGATAGGACATATCCCGGCGGTAATGGGAAGTGAAGACATTAGGATGGCACCAGGAAGCGGATCCCATGATGTCTGTGATGGAGATGTTACTGAAGTGAGCCCAGGAGGTAGAGATGGCCCGGAGTTCATACGCCGTGACCTTAATACCGTCCCTGAGGCAGTTGAAGTCAATGGCTTCATAGGCTTGGAGGACGACGGTTTTAATCCAGGAAGCAATCATCCGCGCGGAGGTGAGCCCAGTCTTGCTATTGTACGGGAGACAAAGTTGAGTAAGGTCCCGTCTGATAGGATGGGATGCTTTCATATAAAAACGGACGGTTCGCACCAGACAAAGATCATCCCCGAGGATACTAGATAGAGATGGTATTATGAAAGGATGCGTTCGTTCTGTAGGTTTCTGGGTCTTTGCTCGGAAGGAGGAGTCGGGAGTGAGGGTAACGCCTTGAAAATCCGGTAGGAAAAAACAATCACGCTCTTTGGCGGACAGGGCTTGTAGTTCGCTGCAGCGGAGGCAAGCAGCCAGAGCTACTAAGAATACAGTCTTCCTAGTGAGGTGGCTGAGGCGTGCGGAGGTTAAAGGTTCATAGGGAGGAGACATCAGGGCCGTCAGGACGATGGAAAGGTCCCAGTCGGGAAATTTCTTGGGGACGCGTGGTCGATCCAGTTGGAAAGAGTGGATTAGGGAAGAGTTCCTATAATCGGTGAGGAGAGTGGTGTTCCAAGCGGCTTTGAAGATGGCATTCAATGCCGACCTATAGACTAGGATGGTGGATCCTCGTAAATATTCGTTAAATAAGGAGGTCAGGAAACAAAGGAGATCGCGTAAAGGTGGATTGATTGGATGGACCTGCTGTGCGACATACCAATGAAACCATCGTTTCCAGTGGCTGTCATAAACTTTTGTAGTGGAGGACCGCACGGTCCTGGAGGCAATGGGAGAGGCCTCGTCTTCAAGAATGCCTGTTGAGCGGAGGAGTCGGATGATAGTAGCCACCCGTGAAGCCGTAGCGAAGTTAGATTCGGATGGTGGAATCGTCCCCGGTCCTAAGAGATGAGGTCCCGTCGTGTCGGTAGTTGCCGCGTGAGTCGATGAGGAGGGACAGGAGGAGGGAGAACCAGGCCGCAGACGGCCAGTCGATGCGATCAAGAGAAATCGACCCGAGCAGTCGGCGATCTTGCGGAGGACGAGCGGCAGGAGACGAGGCGGAGGAAAGGCGTAAGCATGGAGGTGGTTCTAATCGAGGGTGAGGGCGTCCACCGCCCAAGCTCCCGGGAACGGGCTGACAAATAGGGGTAGTTTGTTGTTAAATCTCGTGGCGAACAGGTCCACCGTTCGCTGGGGCCACAATTGAAAGAGTGCATGGCAAACGGAAGGATGCAGCATCCATTCGGTGATCGGAGGTTTCTTGCGAGAGAGGGAGTCGGCTATTACATTCAAGGATCCCGGAATATGAAGCGGTAGCAAATGAATGTGGTTGGTGAGGCAGAAGCGGAAGATCTCGGACGTTATGTGGTGGAGGGAGGAGGAGCGGGTCCCACCCCCCCTTGCGGAGGTGTGCTACTGCCGTTGTGTTGTCGATGTGTACTTGGACTATTTTGGAGGACAGGAAGCCTCGAAAATGCCAGAGGCCGAGAACAACAGCTCATAATTCGAGCTGGTTAATATGGTCATTGGTATCTGGAGGCCACAGGCCGGAGGCTGTGAAGTTGTCGACGTGAGCACACCATCCCAGACACGAAGCATCCGTAAAAAGATGGAGATGGGGGGAGGGTTCGTGTAGGGGTACGGACACAGTCAAGTTCAGGATGTCCATCCACCAAAGAAAGGCTGGTAATGGGAAGGATGAGTCTCCCGGTTCTGAGGGGGGAGCTTGAGCAAGGCCCGAGTTTGAGCTTGAGCAAGGCCCGAGCTTGAGCAAGGCCCCCCCCCCCCCAACCGCATTAGACGGTAATGATGGAGGAGACGAGCCATCCATCTGCCGTATAGAATGAGATCGGCGAACGAGTAGCCACTTTGGGGAGAAGACCCCGGAAGAGGCACTCCGTTTCATGAATCAGTTCTTATGGCGGAAGCAAGGTCCCGGAAGGTGTGTTGCGGTAGTTGCAGAAACTTCCAGGCGGTGAACAGGTGAGACGTAATTCGGTCTGGGGAAGGTGTGAGTGTTCCTTGGAGGAGGTCGAAGGATACTACGAGGAAGACAAATCGCTGTGCCGGTACAAGACGGGACTTCGGGAGGTTGATCCCCAAGCCTAGCTGATGAAAAAGTGACACGGCGGAGGCTAAGTGTGTCAACAAAACCTGAGGATTTTGGTGAGGGAGAAGATAATCGTCGAGAAAGGCATGTATGCGGATCCTTTGTTGGTGGAGGCATGCCAGCACAGGGCGGAGGACAGAGGTGAAGACCCGTGGGGCTGCATTCAGCCCGAATGGCAGACAAAGGTATTCGTAGACGGTGTTTTCTAGGGTGAAACGAAATAGGTGGCGGACAGCAGCATGAAGGGGGATGTGAAGGTAGGCATCAGCGAGATCCAAGGAGACGGTCCAGTTGTTTACGTGGAGGAACTCGCAGATAGAAGCCACAGTTTCCATTTGAAAATGCGGATTGGAGATAAATTGATTGAGGGGTTTGAGGTTGAAGATCAGCCACGTCCCACCGTTCCTTTTGTCGTATAGGAAGATATCGCTGTAAAATCCCGGGGAAACGGAGGATGAACGACGCGAATTGCGTTTTTGTGGACGAGGGAAAGAATTTCGAGACGTAGAGGATGCGAAGGACAGGACTGACGATCCCAAGGAGGGTCGCCCACCGGAGGAGGAGGAGAAAGAAATTTTGGTTTGAAGCCGGAGGTCACTGTTGATCGGAGCACAGTATCGGTGGTGATTGTATGCCAGGCTGTGGCATAAAAGCGAAGTCGTTCCCCTACGGCTTGTGGGGGAGACGGAATGTCAATATGATTTGCGGCTCCTATGTCTGGATTGGCGCCCTGATTCGGAGGAGGATCGGCCCAGGGAGCGGCCCCGTCCGCGTCCCTGGTTTTTGTATGGAAAGGGCGATGCTGCCCGGGAAGCCGGAGGTGGAGGATGTTCAATAGACTTGACACTAGTTGAAGGTACCGGAGGCGCGTCTGTCCTCGGGAGGGAATGATTGTGCCGGACGTTGGGGCTTCCGCGAGACATCCAAATGCAGAGCCACTTTGGGGATGAGACCCAGGAAGAGGCACTCCGTTTCATGAATCAGTTGGTTACGGAGGAGGTGGCGGGTAGAGGCATGGAGGTTTATGCTAGTGCGACCTCCCGAAGTAGCAAGGTGGAGTTGAAGAGTGCTCTTGTAAACCAGTTCATTGCATGGTAGGTAGCAAAACAACTCTTGCGGAAGACCTGACTGATAAGGAAGGTAAGTTGCCGAGCATCTTCTGGTGGATCCGTACATAGCCGTTCGCATAACACGTTAGCGGCGGTACTGAGTACGTCTGCTTGAGAAGCGGCACGGAGACCCAGGCGGAGGATGCGATCGTTATTGCGGAGGACAAAGATGGGCACCGTGACCCGTCGGGGAAGGTAGAGGAGCCGAAGTCCAACTTTGTGTCAGCCGCTAGAAACTCAGATTGCGGATAAGTATCGAAGTTACGAGGATAGCCGGTACCATCACCGATGGGTCGGAAAAAATAATTTTCCCGGCCAGGACAAGGCGGAGGATGGTCCTTATCTAATTCCAATGGCGAGCCGTTACCTAGAAGGATTCCACCATTCCGCAGGAGGGTGGTAAGAAGTGTTGTCGACTGTCCGAGGAGCGGTGGTTAAAGAGATGGCTGGTCTCGGCGACCAAAGCCGTAGCCTGTGGCCAAGCCCCTGTTCCTGGTGGCATCAGATGCGGAAGCGGAAGGTTTGTAGAGGAAACAGTCCGGGATGATTTCTTCCACTGTCCGCACTAATTCAGGGAGCGCGATTTCGGAGGGATCGGAATCGTCAGGAAACGGAGGGTCCGGTAGGCCAAAGTCTGAAGGATCTGGTTAGTAGTATGCATCGTGAACCTCCTGAGTTGGTAGCGAAGATGGTGGCGGCGGTGGCCGAGGCGTTGGGTCGGCGGAGGATGGTTCGACCGGTGCTTGGGAACACTGACGCTTGGGGAGGGAGGCCAACCAAGCAGAGGTGTAGTCCGGTTCCATTCATTTAAAGGTACGCAAGGAAGAGGCCATTAGGGAATGAACCTGTGAGGGTGTGAGTGGCCCATCGGTACGCTTGGAGGTATTAGATGAGCAGAAGAAAGATCCAGTGGTAAAGCGGAGCGAGCTTGGCCGCCGCCTTCCGTGTTTTAATCTGAAGTTTCAGCCGTGCATAACGCTCTTCAGTGCAAGCGAGTTCGGAGGAAAGAGACCGGAGGTCTGACGCCGGTGGCGGTTGGCTGCACGGGACCGGAGACGTGCCGACGGTATTACACTGCGGAGGAAAGGATTCCGATAGCATCGGGTTCGGAGGCAGAGGCTCCAACATATCCTGTTCGGTGGTAATTTCGAGCACTTCAACATTCTCGTGAGACGGAGGAACAGGAGAGGTGGTTGAGCGAGGAAGGGGGGATTCCCTCGGCGTCCCCTTTGCTCGTGGCATATTGAAGCGGAGGCGGAGGCTAGTGCCGAGGCGGAGGTAAGCACAGCAATTCCGGAAGTGAACAGCGTGGTGGCTAGAGAAGAAAAGGTGAGCTCCGTCGCTTCGCCTCAACTTATATACGATGGGAGCTGCGCAGTAGCTAGCAAACTTGTTTTATCTCTAGTTGCAACAGCATTAAGAAAAGGAGAATGCCAAAATTTGGGTAATGAATTTTTTCACGGCAAGTAGAAATATACATTACCTGTTTTTATTAGCGGACTTTGTCACCTGGAGGTGGGATAGGATCGCTCAGTTTCCCCTCCTGTACAAGCCGGCGCCCCAAGAACGAGTCTTTGGTGAAAGCATTCCTGAAGAACCCTCAGCCAATTACACTGGGTACGGAACCAGTGGAAATTCAATGATCCGTGGTGCGGACGGAAGGAGTAGGTTCCCCAGTGAGGAAGGGTTGGTGTGGTAAAAATCGTAAAGTAATAATTATTGGTTAGAACGGAGTAAGCTTAAGTAAGAGGACCGCAAGCAGGAACCTTAACACCGTGGGGTACAAGACAGGAAATCAGGAATGGTGCCGAAAACGCTTACCTTGCGGGGATGATGATGTCGGTTGTCGGTTGTCTCGTCCAGTCAGTAGGGTAGAGGAATTTTCTCATCCGTTAGATAGACTCTGGAAATAGTTCGTGCGTAGGAACGTGGAGGAATGTTGAGGATGAAAGGTGAGGCACAGAATAGGGTGATGCTGTAGACGAAAGGAATGTATCATGGCAGTCCAAGACCCGTGGTGGGTTCTTTTCTCCTCTCTTTCATTTCTTCCTTTTGTTTTTTGAAATGAAGTGGCTAAAGATATTTGTAGCATGAAGTAGGTAGAATATGAGGCGAGGAACGAGTTTGTGACGTCCGAAACAGGACGAAAAAAGCAAGAACCTCACCGAAGCTCATATAGAGGAACAGGCTGTCCCAAGACTGTGGTTATTGTTGCTAAGGCAAAATCCGGAACCCTAAGGCCACTCCTTTTGGCTTGACGGCGGCAAGGGGAACATGGCATCACCGTGGTGGAAGAAGCCGAGTGTTCAGTTAAACCATGAAAGGCCGGTGAGAAGCATGGAGCGTTGTCAAATTGCCAGACGGAATAGGAAGACATCTTGCTGAACTGGGTCGATGCTATGGCTGCGTTCCAGACGGTCACTGGAGAAGAGGAAGGTGAGACAGAAGGACTGTCGCCCGGAGTGTGGGCCGTAACGGACGGATCTCGGTAAGGAGATGGTAACGGAGACGGAGCGCCTTCGAGAAGTTTAATGACGGACGGAGACGGGGACGCAGCCGGAAACGGAGAGCGATTAGATGAGTGTGCTTTTATTGTTGTCGGTGCTGTCCGAAGACGTCATGTGCAAAACCGAGCACAGTAGTACGCCCGCCCTGGTGGGGACGAAGGAATAGGCGACAGCAAAGCATGGCGGGTGCAAAGCAGCACATAGTTGATACGATGAGAGTGGTACCGGCGCTGGAGAATTTCTAGTTCGTTTGAAAAGGCTTCATTAGAAGCACGGAGGAAGGCGTTGTCCGATTGTAGGGTGGTGGAAATGCAGCGGCTTCTTGTAATGTAGGTAACGTCGATTGGGTAGCGCGAAGGGCGTCCAGTTCCTTGGTGAACCATCGATGTAGTTTAAAAGGAACTTTAAGTTGAAGTCAAAATTTTCAAGTTCCGGTGCGGAAAGGTGGAGACCTCCAAGAAGAGCGGTACGAATCGTTGATGTCGAAGGGAATGGAACAGACAAGGAGAAAAAGCCTGGAATGCAGGGAACGGTGTTGGATCCTGAGGAGTAGTGATAGTTGAAGAAGAAGTGCAAGTTGTTTTCTGAATCGAGGGCTTGACATGTAGAAAGGGAGCGTTCGATGGGGCCAAAGGAGAGCGTGCGGTCTTAATGCGTGCCTTAGGATGCGCACCGGACATTCTGGGAACAGCCAGAATTTTGTCGGTGCTGGAGATCTGAGAGCTTTTTATCGGATGTAATGACGGAAGGGGCACTGAGGCCGGACGTTTGGCGGGCGTCTTCTTGGAAGGAGTTGCCAATATTTGTGGTGGATCGTATGTTAGAACTGATGAAACATCGGAAGAGTCAGGACAGAAGTGCAGGAAATACTGCAAGGATGAGCAGAAGTTGAACTGCACGACGAGTCCAGATTGGTGGGAAGAAGGTTCTCTGTTGGTGTTGCAGTCGAAGAGCCAGGTTCTGCTGAGGCTGGAACGTTGGGAGAGATGCCAGGGAACGATATCTTGATAGACCGCAGGATGTGCGAGGAACGTGGTGACAGTGAGAAAAAGTCCGGGGAACCACGACCCAAAACAGTATAATGAACATCACAGTTCAGGAACGAACAGTATTCGTCACAGGTTAAGTGAACCTTGGTTGGAGAAGAAGGATGCGCAGGTCTGGGCATTGCGGACGTTGCAGCAGGTCCAGGAGGACAACATGCAACAGGCGATGCTGACGAGCCGTGGAAAGGACGATAGGAACGTGGGGAACGGCACTGGCAGATGGGTAGCACACTATGCCTGAAGTGTTGGTGACAAATCGCCAGCGGAACCAAGAGGTTCCGTTAAAATTGGCGAGGGCAAAGACGGGCATGAGGAGGAGACGTTTGCTGTCGAATGGCATGGATGTATGAAGGAATCTGTGGTTCTGTAGGTAACGCTGTTGGAGATGCGAGGAACGCAACCAAAGGTGTAGCGTCTTTTGTTGGAACGAACCGCTGGATGACTTCATAGCGAATGCGGTAACTAAGGCCGGGAATGTTGCAGAAGGTGGCTGAAGTGGCTGCCGAGTCTGAAGGGAACGGACGACCGGGGAAAGGCCTGAACGGCGGTTCACTGTCCGGGGTGATTAGGCAATGGCACGCGACCGCGTTCCTTTTGGTAGGAACGCAGTAACGCCGTGGATGGCTGGAACAGTCCGAAGACCAGGGAACCGGAATCGACCGTACAGCGATGAAAATAACGTACGCTGTAGAAGAGAACGATGTTAGCAGTGGAAGGGAGAAATTGGGATCACTGGAACAGAAACATCAACAAGAAGGCAGGTGGTAAGTGGACCATGAGTAGAGAAAGTGAACCAGTCCTTCCTTTGGTGGTTCCCTTGTCCGTGCCAAAGCGGAGTGTGGGACCGGACTGAGTACGAGGGGGTTCGAGCGACGTGGGCTAGAGTGCAGGTGAGGAACACCTACCTAAGGCGATGGTTAGATAAGTAAGAGCAGCCGAACTGCTCTGTCTGAGGTTATATATGAAAGATGCGGCGCAGGAGAATGCGCAGTAGGGAGGTGATGCGGATGGATATCTTTAAACAAAAACCGCAAAAGCGTGCGTTCAATAGGTATTTCCAATGGGCCGAGTACGGCGGATCCTTGATGTTAATGGCCGAATTACAACCATGCAGAATCGTATAAATGAAGGGAAGGAAGCTGCGCAGCAACATGCGCAGTGGGGTCGTATCGTTGTTGGTTTTAAGAGACAGTGTCCTCTGCATTTGTGACAGACAGAGGTCTGGTAAGAGGAGCGTGGGGTAACGTGATGCTGTTGTTCCGCTGGTGCTTCTAGCTCAAAATGACAATCGCTAATAAAAACAGGTAATTTTCGTCGGCTATAAAAATGGTCATTTTGGTTTATTTATATGCCATAACTGCTGTTATGTTGTTTCTGATTCAGGTGGATGACGCCAATTTGATTCATTTAAAAGGCGGGAATCTATTTATTGCATCAAGAATAATTGAAAGGATCTACCACTGATAGGTAGCGAGCTACGCCCGTTTTAGTAAGTGCTGGTATAACAGGCACCACTAAATTTTGTGCTAATTTTTTTTACTTTCAGCTGCTGTTGAGATGTTTCTAATTTAGGTGGAAATCAAATTTTAGCCTTAAAATAAACCGTAACTTTCACACCGACCTGGTTGACCCCAATCAGGTTTATTCAAAAGACGGGAATGTCTTCTTTGCAGTAAGGGTAATAGAAATGATCTGCCACTGTTAAGGAACGAGCTAGGCCAGTTTTCCTAGTGGCTGGTATCACTGGAACCATTCGATTTTTCGCTGATTTTTCACTTTTACTGCTGTTGTGACTTCCCGAACAGTGTGGACCATTTCAAATGCCCTTGATGCAAAGAAGACATTCCCACCATTAGAATATACCTTATTGGTAGGGATCGGCCGGATAGCATTTTGCCAGATCCGGATCGGTTCTGAATAATTTGATGTAGTGCCGGATACCGGGTAATTCACACAAAAATGATGAAATAACCTGGTTTATTTTTCCCCCTTATAATTTGCAGATTGTGTTAATTTCCGTTTTGTTTTACATTACTTTCTTTAATTAAACACTTGGAAGTCTTACGCTACTAACCCAGAAGCAGAATTTTCTGCCAGCGTTTGCGACGCCAATTGTCGGGAGAAAATTATCTGGTGCTAATCTATTTTTTTTTTCCATATGGTTACCACATAGCCTATTTATTGTTTTTTTTTACGGAATAACTTTTCACTGCTTTATCCTATTGATCTGACTCTTCCACCAATGGAAAGGTATCTTCGAGACGGTTAAAATAGTGTATTGGAATGCCCAAATCTGTCAAAAATTGACGAAACAGCAGACATTTGGTCAAAAAGGTACTTTTGTCTGCTTCTGTGCCAGATTATCTGCGATATAGTCGCACGTCGCACCCCTTTCTGCTTCCGGGGCTACTTACAGTACAGTACAAGTGTTTATAGGCTACAGCACTCTATTGGTTTGGCCTTGCTAAATTCTGGAAATATTTTTTTTAACAATCAAAGAAAGCACTCATTAGGTTACAGGAACATAAATCCTTGTTGGCTTTCCTGCATGACTCAGTTTTGCAACATTAGTTCAAACGTACGCAAATGTTGCAAACACATTTTTTTTTTCTTACGTGCGAGGTGATTACACAGGTAACTCTAACCTGTGTAAATGTTGCCAACTGCAATTTCATGTATTTTATACCGGAAGGATTTATGTCCTTTTAATCAATCAGAAATAATTTTTCTAAATTAAGGATTTTCTTATTGATTAGCCTAGCCTACTGCTTCATTTCGAAAAAGAATTTGCAGAATTTTGCAACATTTGTGAACCAGTATAGGATATGCATTTACATTACATTAAAATGATTGAATTTTGGTTACGCAAAAAAATTATTAGTTTTAATTAGTGTATTCTACAGACAACTGTTCAGCATGTAAATTTAAAAATAAAGTTGGACTAGCCCATAAAGAATTGCTTACAATTTTTATGTATTTGATATTACAGAAAAAATTATATACTGTTTATATACTGGGTATGTATTGTTTTCTATAGGCTCCTGATTACATGTAATTATGAAACAAAGCATCAAATGGTTTTTTTTTCTTTTTACTTGTGTGCTTGTTTAATTTGATTGGATTTCTTCACTAACAGTACATTTTTTATATATATATTTTACACAATCATATCAAATTTATATGTGAAAATTTATATGAATTTTATATTTATAATATAATAACACAAAGGTATCCAGTTTAATAAAAAAAATTCAATACAAGTATAAAAAAAGATAGCTACATAGGATTGTTGCTACCAGGATCTATGCCTAATGCTTGGTGATGCTAACATCCCTGAAGATCTTTGCTTTCCGGAAATATTATTTTATTATTTAAGTGTAACAATGTAAATAAAATATTTTTTAATTTATAATTTATTAACACAAAAGATTCAGTTTAACTTAAAAGTTGCCATACTCTTCATTTTCTCACTTGTATCTGACAGTTACCTCCCTTCCAAGTTTAATTTTCAATAAATCTAGAAAACGTGCTGAATCTGTCAAGACTGTGACTGTCTAAAATCAACCTTTAACAAAATTGGCACCATTGTTTTTGCCATCTTGAGTTTTATTTGACGATGTTGTAAGGAACAAACTTCCTGAAATTGGCTCGCCCGGAGAGAGGATGTTGTGACTGCTTTGCTTCTGAAGCTACAATCGCTCGCTCGCTCGCTCATCACTGGACTCGCTCAAACCAACAACATCCCGCCAATGGGAAAAAGCGATAAATGCGTGTAAGCATACACATGTACGGCAACGGCGTTGTATCTGCAGCCATTGATTGTAACGGCAGTTACTTTTCACCTTTTGTATTTTTATTGTATTATTTGCAGCGTTCCTTCTTAAAATTAGAAGAGGGGCGGGGCGCGTTTACCAGAGTTTTAACGGTAATTCGAGCATCACCAATCTACATTGCATAGTCATCTACATGTATTTATTACCTATAGTTTCAGGAACAGGAAGCACAGGTAGACAGGGCAACTTTGCTGGACGAAGAATTCCTTGCCGCTTCTTTTTCTTGCCACGTTTAGGAGGCCGTGTTAGAGCAGATGGCTTTGTCTTTTTGCGAGGCTTCTTTGGTTTTGGTTCTGCTAACATTTTATTGTAGTTATCCTGAAAACAAGAAATTGTTAGTACACTCAATAACATCAAAATGACAATTTTCCTTATGAGTGGCAAGAAGAATACATCAAAAGCGAATTACAGCTTGTCATGATCTGTGTCTCATTTAGTCACGCAAATGCTGACATTTTGAAAATGATAGAAGTTAAAATATTAATTTTTCAGTGCCACAGACTAGAAACTTGAAAATAAAACCTGAATGTATTTCTTTCACACGTACAAATGTCTTCGCTAACTAGCTAAGTTTTCGTAAGTAGGATGAAATTTAGGATTGCATGCAATTCCATAAAAATCCCAAAATACCAGGTTGATTTTGGTTTCGATTGCATTTATGAAAATATACATAACCTGATTTTTAGCATACTCCTTGTTTTGCTGTTCAATATAGAGATTAAAGTTCTTGTATTATCCGGCGTCGCTACCCATTGCGCATGCGCAGCCTCCGCTATATAAACGCAGACGAAGGGCCTTTCTTCATCTTTCGTTCCTCTTGTAGCAGCGCTGTCTGTTCAACGGGTGCTTGAGACAGAACGGCTAGTCTGGTGTGTTTGCGGTTTCAGTCTTAACTTCGATAGTGTCCGTTTTTACTTTTGCGGAATAAAAACACTGCTCATTTCTACTCCAAGTTGGGGTAAAGATAGGCGTCCTAATTAAAGGTTACTATAAGCTAAACTAAGTTCAATGGTCGCTGCCACCAACGGTGGGACTGTTAATTTGCTTTCTTTCTTAGGTTAAAAATAAGATGAATTTTCGTTATTTAAAACCTCAAATTAACGCTAATTACAGAGAAACAAAACGGAGTTTTAAACTCTTGGTTTTATTTTAAAAACATGTTTAAATAAACACTACATTGGTAACTAGTTGATTTTCTTTACAACAAGAAGGCTTTAAGTAAAAAGCAGTACGGAATTTTACATTAAAATTCACTAGTGAACAAATACTTTAGTTCATCATGATTTACAATT
>JAHWFP010257510.1:0-14779 GCA_023313725.1 Lithobius niger | reverse complement strand
ACACGATTGGAAAGGTGGCGCCAACAGTCATCTTCTAACTCACCAAGGCAGCAGCTCAACTGTTAAGAGAAAGTGGTCGGCTAAACGTGTAAATAGTGGGTCGCTGCATTTTGACTGGTGGAAATGTGTTGATGCCAGCACATTGACGATATGCAATGACGCAGGCATCAACACATATCCACCAATTAAAATGTAGTGACCCACTATTTAAACCATTCCCAGACCTCCTTCCCTTATCATTTGATCTGCGGACTTGGATGAGTTAAGAACTATACTATATTATTTTTAATATTAGTATGAGGACCTTAAACCCATACGACCTGTAAGGTTTAGAACCATGACCCATCTTCTCTGCTGCTTTTTTTTTTATTTTTCTGCTGTTTGACATGTTTTTAACCCTTCACTTACAAACGGTTCCAAGCAAGGAACGGAAACATTATGATTCTGCACTTATTTTCTACTCTGTATATATTTTTAAACAGTTCTGAATCGTACTGGCCATGTTTCAAAAAAGCTGGCAGAGAAAAACGCTGAGCAGTTTGGTATGGAAAGCTAAAATTATTACATGAGCTCAAATTGCATGGTTCGATATGGCTCTGGTTTAACACCTAAAAGTCAACCTGTACTTACCTCCCGAATCGGTTCCTACCCCTGGTTTAACGTTTTCTTGCGGTCCTGGTATCGGGTCCACATGGAAAATTGGTTTACCTATAAACATAGACAAACAAATTTCTAGTACAGTCCACGCCCCAGACCAATATCCTGAGTCATAACTACAATTCACAGGATTCTGTTCGGGGGCCTTGCCCCTCCTACAGTGTGGGACCCGGGACAGTGCCCCCTCTTTACCCCTCCTAATCGTGGCCCTGGCAACATACTTTAAAAAAATAATTTCTTATCGAATTTTGATTTGATTCCAACTTTTGATGCCTTAAAGGAAAGAAATTTTTTATATTTTAATTTCAATTACGTTTTTAGCATTATTTCCTTTAATAGAAGTGCCCTAAAATGATTTTGATAGAACCAAAGAATTAGGTAACCTTATTGATAAAATGAAGGGTATATTATGTAACTTACTGGCACCGAGTATCAAGTAAATGAGTCCTTAAGTGAACACTCGTCCCAGTAATATTATAACAAACATAATTTACGAGGAGAGTTTGATAAATAAATTCGAAAAAGTATAAATTTCCTTCCATGATAATTGATCGATTTACTGCAAATTTTAGGCAAAAAACTTCAAAATACCAGTATTACTTCAGTCATTATTCAGTCATTTTCATTTTGCTTTCGTCCAGTTTTGCATTGCGCATAGTATAACATTGAACGAAAGCAAAAAAAGGACGAAACCAACTTTAAAATACTGTACAATACCAGTAATTCTTTCTTCCAAATTTTTTTATTAAATAAAGTGAAGTCAAAAATTAAATTGACCAGCAATTCTTTGTTCCAATTCTTATTTTTTTAATAATAAAGTGAAATGAAAAATAGAATGCATTTTGGTTACTTTGTCTCACAATAGGCCTTTGTTGGCTTTAATCCTTTAAGCAACAACGTGGCCCAAGTGGAGTAACGAAGTATATATACGTTGAAACTTTTATGGGGTAGTGCGGGTCGAAAAATGCAATTTTCAGCCAAAATATGGACATGAGAAAAACTGAAATTCGCTACCCGATATGTTGTGTATCGATTTCTGTAAACAAAACATTGTTAACGATGTCTATACTGTTATAAAAAAAACAGTTGGCACCAGTTGGCCAGTAGGCACCACGTGACCGATTTGGCGCGCTCTCATTGGCTGACGGACGATTTCACAATGGCCACCATGGTGCGCTTCGGATTTCACGTGAACGCTTATGTTCAGTTCGTTGTTCAAAATCACGATAAAGATGATGTTTCACAACATTAAAAAATTTAAAACAGTAGCTGTGATGTACAACTAAAATGGAAAAGGAGCCTTTTTACCTTCACACTACCGCTTATCAGGTGGGAACAACCATTTTTAGCGTACCTATCACCGACTTACGGACACGTTTTCTCAACACGGA
Source organism: Lithobius niger (assembly GCA_023313725.1). Lineage (NCBI taxonomy): Eukaryota > Metazoa > Arthropoda > Chilopoda > Lithobiomorpha > Lithobiidae > Lithobius > Lithobius niger. Next base: position 12,731 of record JAHWFP010257510.1, on the reverse strand, counting down.
GATTTTCAATTTTACTTCGTTTACAGCCCGTAATTAAAAAAAAATTGGTTCTCCAAAACTATTAAAGCAACTTATGTGATTTTTGTCTGTGCACTTTAATGAATATCTATTGCGTACAAGTAGTTGTAGGGGGAGCTAGAAGGTATAAATGAAACTGTGAAAATAAAAATAATTTTTTCAACAAATAATTATTACCCTGTTTGTACTCGGTCGAATTTTTACCGAGTCCAAGCCGGGTCAAAAATAGTATTACCCGGTACCAGGTCGGGTATTTACGCAGACTCGGTCGAACCCTAATTGTAAGTATATAGTGCAATGGCACTAATCTAAGCTAAAATACGACTGTGACGGACTTATTTCTTTTTACAATCAAAATTAATACGAAAGCAAATCGCAAATTTCAGGCTTGTTGTGGCTGAATTGATCCATAACGTGCCATGACAACTTCGAGTATAGCCAATCCCATGCATCTTTTAATTTCACAAATAATAAATCCTAGTTCATGCACTTGGCCATCCAAGTTTATTCACGCACCCTCTTTCTAAATTCCAGAACATCTCGCATACATTTTTCTTTAATTCTCCGTCTTCCCCCTCCTCTCCTCCCCACCACTAAGGCACACCCCTTCCACAGGTCGATTTTTTGTTTAGGTGTTGGGATCTGAAGCTCGTTTCGTGGCACAGCAGGTCACCTGACGCCCTTCACAAATAAAAAGTACTGTGGGAAAAATAAATATTTATATCAGAGGAAGGGAAATTTTTAAGCCCCCACATATTCCCATACTAGAAACCTTTATTTTCATTAAACAAATTTTTTCTCCCTAAAAATGTATAGCGTCATCACAAAAAATTTGAATAAATTAGCACATCAATAGATTTTTCCATAGATGGACCCTTCTGTGGTGACACGATTGGAAAGGTGGTGCCAACAGTCATCTTCTAACTCACCAAGTCAGCAGATCAATTGTTAAGAGAAAGTGGTCGGCTAAACGTGTCAATAGTGGGTCCCCGTATTTTGACTGGTAGAAATGTGTAGATGCCAGAATATTGACGATATGCAATGACACAGGCATCAACACATTTCCACCAATTAAAATGTAGTGACCCACTATTTAAACCTTTCCCAGACCTCCTTCTCTTATCATTTGATCTGCGGACTTGGATGAGTTATGAACTATTCTATTTTATTTTATTTTATTTTTGGTTTTAATATTAGCGTGGGGACCTTACACCCTTAAGACCTGTAAGGTTTAGAATCATGACCCATCTTATCTGCTGCTGTTTTTTTTATTTCTCTCTTGTTTGACATGTTTTAAACCCTTCACTTGAAAACCGTTCCGAGCTAGGAACGGAAAAGTCGTGATTTCGCCATTCTCCTGCACTTATTTTCTACTCTGTATATATTTTTAAACAGTTCTGAATCGTACTGGCCATGTTTCAAAAAAGCTGGCAGGGAAAAACGCTGACCAGTTTGGTATGGAACGCTAAAATTATTACATGAGCTCAAATTGCATGGTTCGATATGGCTCTGGTTTAGCACCTAAAAGTCAACCTGTACTTACCTCCCGAATCGGTTCCTACCCCTGGAGGAGTAAGTGGTTCAACGTTTTCTTGCGGTCCTGGTATAGGGTCCACATGGAAAATTGGTTTACCTATAAACACAGAGAAACAAATTTCTAGTACAGTCCAAGCGCCAGAGCAATATCCTGTGTCATAACTACAATTCACCGGATTCTGTTCGGGGGCATTGCACCTCTTACAGTGTGGGACCCGGGGCAGTAACCCCCTCTTTACCCCTCCTAATCGCGGCCCTAACAACAACCTTAAAAAAATTAATTTCTTATCGAATTTTGTGTTGATTCCAACTTTTGATGCCTTAAAGGAAAGAAATTTTTTATATTTTAATTTCAATTACGCTTTTAGCATTATTTCCTTTAAGAGAAGTGCCCTAAAATGACTTTGATAGAACCAAAGAGTTAGGTTACTTTAATGATAAAATAAAGGGTATATTATATAACTTACTGACACCAAGTATCAAGTAAATGAGTCGTTAAGTGAACCCTTGTCCCAGTATTACAAATATAATTTACAAGGAGAGTTAGATAAATAAATTCGAAAAAGTATAAATTTTCTTCCATGATAATTGATCGATTTACTGCAAATTTTAGGTAAAAAACTCCAAAATACCAGTATTACCTGGTTGATCTTGGTTTCTATTGCCTGTTGAAAATATCCATTACCTTTTTAGTGCATTCTCCTACTCAAAATGCTGTTCAATCTAGAGAAATTAAATCGAAGATGTCCTTCCGCTTCGCTACACCATATAAAAGCCTCCACCATATAAAAGCCAAGCGGAGCGGTATGCTCACCTTTTCGGACCTCTAATGTGCCCTAATGCCGACTAATGGGGAAGGGGTGGGACCAAGGTAATGTATATTTTCAACAGGCCATAGAAACCAACACCAACCTGGTAATACTGGTATTTTGGAGTTTCTAGTTGCCTTGAAAATATCGATTCCCTTTTTTATAGCAATCCCACAGACTTTGTCAAGGTGGCGGGCGCCATTTGACTGAAGTTCCCTCAGGTAGCTACCGGTTCCCTTCACAGAAATTTAGTGTGCAAAAGGGGTTAGTGTACACGTCGTCGCGGCCCGATCCGGTAAAGTCCCTCGGCTTGATGGGACATATCCCTGAGATAGTGGGATGTGAAGACCGTGGGATGCCTCCAAAAGGCAGCTACCATTATGTCAGTGATGGGAATGTTACTATAATGAGCCCAGAACGTGGAAATTGCATTGAAGGTCGTGGGCCGTTACTCTTACACCTTCAGAGGCGTAGTTTATGTCAAGTGCTTCGTAGGCTTGTACGATGACACTTCTAACCCAGGTAGCAATCATGCATGTTGAAGGTGTTCTGACCTTGTTACTAAAAGGGAAAAATAATTGGGAGCGTCCTCGGCGGATAGGTTTGGAAGCTTTTGATAGAAACGAATCGCTCGGGCCAGACAGAGAGCTCGTTCCTCTTCGTCACCTAAGATGGTAGACAGGGAAGGAATGAAGGGGTGAGTTCGTTCGTCGGGGTTCTTACGTTTTAGCACCGAACGATGCTCTTGGAGGCAGCGTTACACCAGTGTAGTCTGGAAGGAAAAAGCAGTCTTTTCTGTGGCAGGAAGGGCCTGTAGTTCACTACATCGGAGGCAGGCAGCAAGAGCCACTAGGAACACCATCTTCCTTGTAGGGTGGCTGAGGCTGGAGGAGCGCATGGGTTTATAGGGTTCGTGGCGGAGCCATGAGTGCTGTAAGGACGATGGACAGGTCCCAAACGGGAAAATGTTTTGAAATGTGTGGTCGATCCAAGTGGAAAGAATGAATCAATGAAGAAATTATGTAATCTGTGAGGAGGTTCGTATTACCAGTCGCTTTGAAGACAGCATTCAGGGCAGCATTCATTCAGACAGCATTAATAAAGCTTATCTGGGTCATTTGTTTCCATGTGCATAGCGCTTTCCATAAGAGAATAAATACTTGAGAGATTGGAGCAAAATAATTATTTTAAATTCCTCATAGGCTGGGTGCGGAAAAGCTGATTGTAGCCTTCACTATCACACACAAAAAAGTTTCAGTACTCTAGATTCATGTCTTGAGGTGGCCCAAGGGTCTTAATGTTGACCATTGTAAGGATATAGTGGAATGGCACTAATCTAAGCTAAAATATGCCGACGCCCCCCTCCCCAACCGGAGTCAAGTGTTTTAAATTGTATCTCCAAGTTGCAGAAATTCTTATTAAATTTACTCCGATTTCGTTTGCAGAGGCCCCCCCCCCCCCCCCATCAATGCCCCCTACGCCCGGTGCGAGTGTTCCTGAGGCCTATGCAGTATTTTCCCGGAGTGGCCCGACCCCTCCGCGCCAATTGCGCGTCAATTGAGTGATAAGTCTGTCCTCCTGTCCGGTGTTTTTCAATTTTTGCAGGAGGTACAGATGCATGACAAGATTTAGATTAGGGGTTTGAATAACATCTCTGTAATGTGTGGTGCAGTGGCAACCCGGACCACTGCACTGTGACTGAGGTTGGCGCTAATGACCAAGTTGTCGACGCGCCATTAAGCCTCAATCCCCCCCCCGCCTCCTCCCAATCAGAACTTGATCTAAAGTAGGATATTGCTTTACAAAGATGGTCATACTTGTAAGAATTCTAAAAGTGTGCAAAACAAGTATGCAGAATAAGTATGCAACCATTGTTGAGCATTGTTGCAACTGTACGAATACGGGATTTATACAGCATCGTTTCAACAATGGTCGGGACGAAAGTAGAGTCGTAAGGGATAACCTTCTCCTTCCGCTTAAAATGAGGCACGTTTTCTTTACACCTACTGGTAACTTGTACAGTGAGATACTTACTTACTTTGGCTACAGGATTTCGGACCTTAAGCGGGGAGATCAAGAAGTTTTTCAGGATTTTGATGAGGGGGGGGGGAGGAGGAGGGAATCATTGAAAATTGGGTGGTCATAAACAATGACCGGTCCGTTTGAGCTTGGAAATTCCTTCCCCCCTGGATTGTTTTGGGCCATTTTAAAAGATCATGGCAATTGAACCCCATGGTTGCCAGTCCGGGCCTGCTAGAGATGCCCCCAAGAGTCTTCAAGTTTAACATTGTAAGGATATAGTGGAATGGCACTAATCTAAGCTAAAACATGACTGTGACGAACTTAGTTTTTTTTACAATCAAAACTAATACAAAAGCCATTCGCAAATTTAAGGCTTGTTGTGGCTGAATTGAACCATACCGCGCCATGACGACTTCAAGTATAGCCAATCCCATGCATCTTTTAATTTCAGAACTAATAAATCCTAGTTCATGCACTTGGCCATCCACGTTTTTCATGCACCCTCCTCCTAAATTCCAGAATATCTTGCATTAGGGTTCAAGGAATCTTTAAAAAATTGGGTGCCAAGTTGGCTCCTAATCAATATTTTTTAGTCGCCAACAGTCTCCCCCCCCCCCCCCAAAAAAAAAAAAGTATTAAGCTTCTCGGGCAAAATATTTGTCAAGACATGAGAGATTAGGATTTTATTCTTATTTCTTATTACCAAAAATGACCACAAAGCAGAAGTTTTTTTTTTAATAATAAAAACGGCAAACTTTAGTAATGAAAAAGCCGGTAAAATACTAAAATGTAGCGTGCAGTCATTAAAAAAAACCAGTTTATTTGTGATGTAGGCATGGGGATAGTAGATCTGTGGCTCCATTTCTTCTTTTTCGTAAAAAAATAAATTTATGGCAAAGTTTATTGTAAAAAATGTGAAAAACCAACACATTAAAAACCAAGGAGGAATATTACCAGGAATATTGTCAGAATTATAATAACTACCCTATTAAACTGATTAAAATCGTTCATTACCAACAACTGAAAACTACAAAGTACGAGTACTTTTTGTTACTCAACTATAAACAAGGATAAAAGTTTTTGGATGTATTTATTGTAGTAACATACTTGCATGAAAAAAAACATGAAAACTGGAAATTATGAAACAAATTCAAAACAAATGGATATTATGCACTTAATTTCAAATAACTTTAAAATCGGAGAGGGTTTCCAGGTCCACATCTCCCACCTCCTAAAAACACTAAAATAGCAGGACCTGCACCTGCTTAATTTTTGTTTTTTATTACCTAAACGAAATTATACATTACCTGTTTTAATAAATAGCGTTTCCTCCTTTCAGAGCTGATTGATTCCCTAGAAGCTTTGGAGCTTCTATCCCAGCCGGACTTGTACCTTCTGCGCATGCGTAGGTTTGGGCCATATACAATACGGCGCAGCCGTCCGTTCAAAATCATTTCTCCACACCCAAAACCTATTAGCGAGGGGAGGCTTGGGTGGCACTACAGGTAATGTATATTTTCGGTTAGGCAATAAACACAAAAATTAAGCAGGTGCAGGTCCTGCTATTTTAGTGTTCTTAGTTGCCGACGAAAATATGCATTACCTCTTTTAATAAATAGCAAACTTTGTCGCCTGGCGGTGGGATAGGTTTGCCTGGTCCCCTCATGTACAAGTCGGCACCCCAAGAATGAGTCTTTGGTGAAGTTGCACCTGAAACCTCAACCAAATGCACTGTATGCGGAACTGTGGGTCCGGGGTTCGAGCCGCGAATCGGACCGAAGTTGGAAACGTCCCTCAGTGCAGTTAAGGCACTGCGGTGGGATTTAAGTGATAAATAGTGGATATAAAAATAAAGGAACCGCAGGTCAAAGAACTAACACCTTGGGGTACAAGATAGGAAATCAGGCGCAATCTGCTTACCTTGTAGGGATGGTTACGGCGGTCCTCGCCCAGGTAGAGTGACGTAGCTCGTAGAGGAGTGGCGACGATACGTGCAGGTATCCCGTATAACTGTGGCGGTGGTGACTGTTGTTGATACCGGGTCTGTGGTGAACAGGAACGGCGACAGGTTATGAAGATATAGTGATGATGGGAAAACGGGCTGTTAAATTTTGAGGTAAGGTAGGACCGAAAAAAACTTGGCAAAGTGCAAGATTAACACATCCGGGACAGGACGACGTAAACTGGATCTCACCGAAGACGTAAAAAAAGTTCGAATGTGGTGGAATCACGGATCCAGCGATTATTGCATAATACGGAAGCCAAGTGAGACTCCCTTAGCCTGCCGACGGCAAGGAGAGCAACGCATAACCGTATTGCAGGTGGCAGAATGTTCTGATCAACCATGGAATACCGGCGAGAAGCGTGGGGCTTTATCATACTGCCAAACGAGTAGGACGAGATCTTATGAAATTGGCTAGATGATAATGCCGCGTTCCAGAGCTCCACTGGGGAAGGTGATTCCGTGGAGGGAGGATCTACATCTGGAGTTTGGTAACCTACCGATGTTACAGACGGGTCACGGTACGGAGAAGGGAATGGGAGACGGGGCCTCCCGAAGTAGGTTGGAAACAGATGATGATGGTGAGGAATCCGGCAATTGTGGAGGGATTGGCGGAGGAACTGTGGTCGTTGTTGGTGCCGTCCGAGCACGTCTGGTCCGGGAACGGGCGCAGTAATAAGCCCTCCAGAGCAAGGAAGGGGGTATGGGCGACAGAAATGTATTACGAGCCCGCAGCAAAGCGTAATTGATACGCTCCGAGTTGTAGTGGCGCTGCAAGACTTCTAGTTCATTGGAAAACGCCTCAGTTGAAGCATGCAAAAATCCATTGTCGGAGCGTAATTGTTCGCAATTGGTCGCAATTTAACGTAAGGCAGAGATGTCAGCGCGATCCGCGCGGAGCGAGTCGAGTTCCGTTACAAAACCGTCAACATAATCCAATAGAAATTTGAGGTTAAAGTCAAAGTTCTCAATATCTCTAGCAGAGAGATGGAGTCCTCGGAGCAACGATGATCGGATCGTTGATGCACTGGGAAACGGAACCGGTTTTGTCGGTGAAGGCGTTCCGGATGGTGAAAATGTCTGGAACCCAATTGGTGGATTCAAGGGCGGCGAAGTGGGAGTTGGCGGAATCGTGCGAGACGACGGTATGATGGAAGGCGCAACTTGCAAGAAAGGAACTTCAGAGGGAGCGAAGCAGACTTGACACGTACCTTCGGGTGTGTTCCCTATGAACCCATAATCGCGGGAACCTTGTCAGTCTCAGCGAGGTTTGGCTTCTTCACTGAATGCGGGGGTGGAACCGATGGGGCCGAGAGTTTCGTGGTAGCTTTCTTCGCAGGAGGCGGAGCAGGAAGTTGTGATGGTGATGTAGAAACCGGTGGTTCGGCAGTAGAACGTTGTTCCCGCCATTCTTGAGCCACCCGGGTGGCGCGCTTTCGCGATTTTAATTGCCGACGGCGGATCTCAGTCCAACGGGAGGGGAGATCGCAATACAGACACTACACTTCTTGTCGAGCCCATTGCACAGTCTATGTTTCTGGCAGCAGGGATGGAGATCGTAGTGACGTGCTGGCGAAGGGCCGGAAAAACCTAAGCACGGACAGGCTTTTGGCGAGGGGACATTTACTACCGAATGATCGGAGGAACTGGTTCCTCGGACGAGGACAAGTCCATATGGCGAAAGTGGAACTGTCGACAGCCGTTACGCGCGGGTGGATTCAAATTTGAATGTAGCGAGAGAGACCTCTGGTGGCGAAAAAGTGCAAGACGGCGTATGCAGAGAAAACCGATCGTTCCATGGACCGTGGTGTGGTTGTCGCCAAGATTAGGGCATCAGTTGCAACGGGAGAATTAGGTTGGTGCGGAACCAGCTGGACGGAACATCGAAGACAGGTCCAGATGCCGAAAGGTGACGGCGTGTATTGTGGAGTCATTCTTCATTGTTTCCTCCCCCGTCCCCCCCACTCCCGTTCGAGGTGGAGCGGGTGAAGGAAGGATCGTAACACGGACGTGCAAACCTGTAGAGAAGACAGGCGACCGGGGCAGAGAGCAGGGGAGAGATCGGGGACCAGGTGATGGCCCTCCCCCCCCCTCCTCTGCTGTTCCGAGTCTAACGAGGGATGGCGTAACATGTGACAGACTGTAGAGAGCTGACCCACATGAGGAGCCGGAACCTGAGCCAGGCCGGGAAGTCGTAGAAGTGGAGTGGGGAAGAGTCAAATAAGGGGAAGCGTAGCAGTGGGAAGACCAGCGCGTGCAGAATTGAAGGCCTTGATGTAACGTGGATGACGAACGGACGGGAGGAATGCTGGGTCGTTGAACAGGTACATCAAACCGAGATGAACTGCAGCGTCTGAGTAGTCATTGAGGCCAACCAATTGCACGACCGAACCCTTAGGGAATCGGGAATGTAAGTTTGCCGAGCGGGAACGTGCCAGTTTGCGAGTCGTTAGGATCAAACATCACACCTGGCCTCGCCAAAAGGCGGGGAAGCGATGTAGCGGCTCCTGCAAAAGAAACGAGACAGAGACCTACGGGCGATACCGCCGGATCAGAAGGCGGGATAAGTGGGCTGAAAGAAAGAAGTCGAGGGATGGGAACTAACATCCCCAAAGGCCGGAAGCGGAACGGGATCGTCAAACTGAAGTGTGAGTGAATCGGAAGATCCCCAGAACCAGTGATAAGGGTAGCGCTCTTTGGGCAGTTGTTTGGCAAAAACCTACTGCTGGGTCCCCCAGCCATGTCGAGGCATTGTGACGATGGCGGCTGCTGTAGTATGCTGAGATCGACGGCCGGCACTGTCTTCTCAGTGTCTCTTCTATTCTCATTTGGTGTTTTTTTTTTTTTTTTTTTTACGGAGTGTGGAGTCAACTGCGCATCCGCATCAGAGAAGAAACGGTGCCATGGACCGGATACTAAAGCTGTAGGTATTGTGGAGGAGTAAGATCTTCCGTACAAGAGATGCAGGGAGGATGGCACGAAGTAACATTGCAAGAGGAATCGAAGGACGCTTGAAGGTGATTCCGGGGCGACGTGGTTGTGGACGGTCTGCAGTGTGCTGACGCGGCGAGGGAGACGATCTATGTGATACCGGGAACCATAAACTTGCGGGAGCACAAAACACGTGGAGAGGGGGGGGGGAACAATGCCATATGCTTGTATTTCTGCAGTCCCTCCCGTTTCCCCTGTGCTTTGCCCATAGTTTTGTATAATAGTTGGCTGGCGCATTGTTTAGACGCCTGGGCATTGTTGTCACTCTTCCTCCTATTGTTGTTGTTTTGTCTTTAGTGATGCCATGTTTTATGTACTTGTCTTTTTCTTGTGGAGCTGGTCGGGGAAGGTTGCTTTTCCGATAGCTTACCGGTCACGGTCTTGTTTTGACCAGTGACATGGGAATTACAGCCTTATCATGTAACAGGGGATATATCATGTTAAAAATCACTGCAAAGAAGGAGATGATGCCTGTCACAGTTAAGTACAGTAAAATGGAAACTGTTTAGGACTGTTAACCCTAACCGTAACGGCGCCATTACTGGCGATCGAACATCACCCATGTCCCTTTAAGTAAAACTGTTTTTCCAAATGCCACAACATCTATCATATAACTGCAACTGTGTTGACATTTAATGTCCCAAAATAAACCCATAATAGTGAACGCCTATTCCAACGTTGGGTGTTATTTACAATAGTGCTGTAGGGTTTAATTCGATCCATGCCTTTTATCCAACCTCTGAGAGGAGAGTGCGGGAGTTAGTCCTCTTATCATTACATCCTCAGACTTGGATGAGTTAGGCGCTGACTGTTGGCACATTCTTTCGAATTGTGCCGACTTTTTATTTCATTTTATTTTCAATTTCATTTTAGTATGGGGACCTTACATTGTTAATATCTGTAAGGTTTAGAACCATGACCCATCTATTCTGTTGTTTTTTTTTTACTGTTCTTTGACGTGTTTTCAACTCTTAAATTGAAAACGGTTCCGAGCTAGGAACCAAAACGTCGTTATTTTGTCTTTCACCTGCACTTGATGGCTACTATGTATATATTTTTTAACAGTTCTGAATCCTGTTGGCCATGATTCAAAAAAGCTGGCAGGGAAAATCGCTGACCAGTTTACATTTTGTACGCTTAGATTTCAAAGAAATGATATTTACATTTCCAATATCCTTGCAAATTTTTGAGAGTCAGGCTTTTCAGGAGTTGGAGGGGCTCAGAACGACTGTCTTCATCAGGCTACCACATCACCGCTTACTTCATCGTGATCGTTCTGCTGATGAAGTAAGCGGTGATATGGTAGCCTGATGAAGACAGTCGTTCAGAGCCCCTCCAACTTTATATTGGATATTGGAACGGTAAATATCCTTTCTTTGAAATCTAAGCGTACAAAACGTAAACTTGGACTCTAATTTTCAAAGTAAGCGAAGTGACATTTTTAAATCGCTGACCAGTTTTGTATGGAATGCTAAAATTATCACATGAGCTCAGCATTTATCAGGAAGAGTAATAATTTCTATTGCTTACCTTCCTGTCCATGGTCACTGGCATCATTATCATCGTCATTCTCGTCAACAACATTCTGATGTGGCCCTTCGATTGGAGTGACGGCAAATACAACTTCTAAAGACAAAAAGAGAGCGCAGTTAACATCGCATGGCACTACCATCCAACAAGCCAAAACACACAAGTGCTTTGCTATGAAAAATTAGCAAGTTCGCCTGTGTCGGAATCATATATGGAATTCTGTAATTCATGAGTTGCCGGGGAGAGGGGGGGGGGGGAAATGAAATGGGACCATGTCTATTTTTAATAAACTGATGAGTGAGAAGGGGTAAGGAAAGGTGTGGGTGGAAGGGCACGTAAAATCATAGGTCATTTGTAGCCATAAATAATAATAATAATAATAGGCTTTAATTCATCCAATTGAGGATACAAAACAAAATAAACAAAACAAAAAAAGTGAATACATTAAAAGCCACACGTGGCCAGCATATTTACAGAGTGTCGTAGTCATGCCTCGAATACCATCCCAGATACCTTTTCAAGTCTGTCTTGGAGAACAGACCCTAATCCACAGTAGAAAGAAGAAGTTCCTCCAAAGTAACAGAAAAGCGTTTCTGGATGCAGCCTACTGAACCAGCAGTAGATGACAAAAGGGCAACCACTAAAGGATTGTTGCTAACACAAATGGAGCGATACCAATTAATGAATCGTCCACCTAACATCACCTCAAAGAGAGCAACCCCAGCAGCAATACAGCTTGCATGACTCAAGGAAAATCTTGGCACCCCTAGAAACCTCTTAACACAATTATGATAGAAGGTTCGAAGGGTGTCAAGAGCCTTCTTGGTATGCGAAACCCAAAGTGCATCACCATAAAACAGGCATCATGATGTAAACTACTTTGCAAAAACATGGACATCGACATGCTTGAACTTGTGGTATAAACAATTAAAATATTTTAAAAAAGTACGCTGGCAGCGCTCAATATCAGCGTCATCATTAAGAGATTCAGTAATAATGTGACCTAAATGTTTAAAAGAAAACACTCTGAGGAGACTATCTCCACACATAAAAACAGGGGCAACAACATCTCTAGAAGTGCAGCGATGAACAAGAAAAAGGCATTTCGTAATATTGAACACCATACCATTATTATTCGCCCAATTACTGCACAAGTCAAGCAGGGTTTGCAACCCAGCTCTAGTAGGCGCAAACACAATTAGGTCATCTGCATATGCAATACAGTTGATATTAACACTACTAATCCAGCAGCCCGGAAAAGCTAGGCTGAGATCACATAAAAGATCATCTATAAACAAACCAAAAAGAGCCGGCGACAATAATCCATCTTGCCTCACCCCTCTTGAGATAGAAAAAGGTTTAGAAACATGGCCATCCCACTTAGCAACCGCAGACTGATTAACATAGCAGAAAGCAATCAGCTTAACCATATGTGCAGGGGCACCCCTATTGGCGAGCTTAATAAAAAGTTTGCGAAAATCAACCCTATCAAAGGCTTTAGAAAAGTCAAGTGAAGCAGAGCACACTTTACTACCCCTGTCAAGGTAATACCTAACGAATTCTTTGTAAAGAAAAGTGGCATCCGTAGTAGAGCAGCCTGCTTTAAAGCCAAACTGAGAAGCTTGTGTACACAAGAAGGGATCAAGTCGCTTCATAAGAAGAAGCTCGATAGCCTTGGAGAAGACGGTGGCAACAGCAATGCCTCTGTAATTGTCAGACGAGCTTAAGTCACCCGCTTTATTTTTAACAACAGGGCTGATGATTGTACTAATTAACTGATCCGGCAGAAAAGAATGTCTAATACAAGCATTAACAAAGATTGT
>JAHWFP010257509.1:16580-34074 GCA_023313725.1 Lithobius niger | reverse complement strand
GTGCGCTTTGCTATTAAACAGGAAGTTCTGGGTATACTATAGTCCCAGTCGGGGCAGTTGTCTTGTCTTTCTGTCTCAGATTAGTCATCTCGTATTTCACAAGGCCGGTTTTTAATACAGACCCTTTGGTTCGTCAACACTTTACCTTGTGATTTATTTTTCATCCCTAGTTTTTAGTTTTAATAATTGCGTACCACACCATGAGAAGGTCGCAACAATTTTGGACCGATTCAAAGCCTTCTCCAGCTCATCATGTAAGCAAAGCAAACCAAAAAGAAACCAAAACATTTCCGGTGCAACTTACTTTTTGTTGACGAGGCACGAAAGTGCAGTAAAGAAGACGCGTTAACGCGATTCCAGGTGCTGCAACGACGGGATGATGTTTGTAAATTAACTTATAAACACCAAATAAGCATCTACTCTACAACGAGAACGGGCATTATCGCATCAAATGCCTATCAAGCAAGTGCTCGACATTGTAAGCGCTGGTGCACACGGGCGGGACCGCATTTGCGGTTTGGTTTACGTGACATCAGTTGAGTACTGCACACGTACCAGCGTCGACGTTGCGTTACCGCCCGCCGCTCGTGGGGTCGTTTTGCACCGCAACCCCCCCCCCCCCCCCCGGTACCACAGCGTTAAAAAAACACAATCGCCGGTGCACACGTGCGTTTTTTGAACGCTGCGGCGCCGCTGCGGTAGTGCATCCAATCAATGCACACGTGCGTTTTATTAACGCGCGTTGATGCTGCGGTGTCGCTTCGATGACGTAGGTGCCGTTCGGTTCCCTAACCTCGTGTACAAAAAACTATAGTTTGAAACCAATGAGACGATGTTGCTTTTTTCGCCTACCTCGTGAACAACAAATATTTTTAAAACCAATGATACGAATTTTGGTACATTGATGTACTAATTTAAGACGCACCAGGGAACAATGTTATACATCCTTTGCAGATTAACTAAAAAATTCGGATAAGTTCTTTAATTACTTCCCAATGAGTCTTCAATCATTTCTGCAGCAACATTTCATACTTCAGGATAGTTCTTAACTCCCCCAATGAACAATTCCATGTCTATTTCTTCGAAATTGGACGCCATTTTCGGTAACGCTTTTGCGGTAAGAGGCGGACGTGTGCACCGCTCAAGTCATCCAAGGTACTCAGAGACGCAATTGCGTTTTTTTTAACGCTGCGGTACCGCTGCGTTGACGGGGGGAATTGCGACGCAAAATAACCGCACGAGCGGCGGGTGAGCGGTGGACGGTAACGCAACGGCGACGCAGGTACGTGTGCAGTATCCAACAGATGGCATGTAAACCAAACCGCAAATGTGGTACCGCAGCGGCGACCGCACGTGTGCACCGGCGCTTGAGCAGTGCACACGTCCGCCGTTTACCGTAAAAGCGTTACCGAAAATGGCGTCCAATTTCGAAGAAATAGACATGGAATTGTTTATGGGGGAGTAAAGAACTATCCTGAAATATGAAATGTTGCTGCAGAAATGACTGAAGATTCATTGGGAAGTAATTAAAAAACTTATCCAAAATTTTTAGTTTATCTGCAAAGGATGTATAACATTTTCCCTGGTACGTCCTAAATTAATACATCAATGTACCAAAATTCGTTGCATTGGTTTTAAAATATATTTTTTGTACACGAGGTTAGGGAACCGAACGCGCACATACGTCACCGAAGCGGCACCGTAGCGTCAACGCGCGTTAATAAAACGCGCGTGTGCATTGATTCGCTGCGTCACTGCAGCCGCGCTGCAGCGTCGCCGCGCGTCCAAAAAACGCACGTGTACACCGGCGCTTAGTCTTCTGTAAGGGGTGCCAAACAATGATAGGCCCCCCCCCCCCTCCCTCCGCAGAGTAACTAAACATGAGAGGGGAAAAAATGAAAATACCGATGGGTTGCACATTTTATTGTGGGTTTACACTCACAAGCTCAATTTGCAGTGTTCACCTCCATTGGCGTCACGAACAGATTGAAGACAGCAGGGTAAGAAGACAAATGTGACTCAAAAAGCTCCTTGTTACGACCCCAGCGCACTAAGCAACCAAGCCGCGCTACCAGATCGATGTGGCTAACGAGAATGTTTACGGTATATGTAGCACCGTGCACTGGGCCGCCGCGGCCAGTCAGTCGAAGCGGACACTGGAACCCCGGGCAGCGTGCAGGCGACCACAGGGCGACCATACTTGCTCCGTGTTCATTTTTCACCACGTGATCGAGAATTATCAATGAAAAACGGACGTGACCGCGCGGCACGTCGCCGTTGATTTTGGCCAAGACGACAACTGGCCGCACGACCTGTCCACCCAGTGCGTGGGGGCCGTAAAACTCCATTTCCCGAACCACAGCATCGCTGTTCTCCTCCATCCTGGTACGGCTAAATCGAGTTGCCTGAGGTTTTTCAACATTGTCCTTCAGAATGGATCCATAGTTTTCACAGACGTTCAGATCAGGAGAATTAGGGCCACTCTTCATTACCAAGGAAACACGGAGCTTTTTGAGTCAGTTTTGTCTTCCTACCCTTCTATCTTCAATTTGTTCGTGACGCCAATGGAGTGAACACTGAAGATTGTGCTTGTGAGTGTAAACCCACAATAAAATGTGGTACCCATTGGTACTTTCATTTTTTTCCTATCATGCTTAGTTTACTCTGTGGAGGGCGGGGGGAGAGGGATTATCATTGTTTGGTGCCCTGTACACTGTACAGCGAAAGCTTGGAAGACTGTGGCAATGACTTTGTCCGTGCGTCGCCTTTTTTCAACACCGGAAGGGTACCAGACGGTAAAGACAAACGGTTTCAACCATTAATTCAGCATCCAAAAATTAGTTAAAAAGGGATTTTAAAAAACCGGAAGTATGAAACGGAAGTGGCCTGAAAGTGGCCGGAAGTGTCCCGACAAGTGAGCCCATCATCTTTGGAGTGGTACCAGATAGAGACAAACCATTTTCGCCATTAGATTCAGCGTACAAAAACTTGTTGAAATGAATAAAAATAACCGGAAGTATGAAGCCGAAGTGGCGCGAAAGTGCTGGAAGTGGCCGACAAGTGAGCCTATGGCCGAAAGTGGCCGACAAGTGAGCCGATCATCTTTGGAACCGTACCAGATAGAAACAAATGGTTTACACCATTCGATTTAGCGTAAAAAAACGAATAAAAAGACAACCGGAAATATGAAGTGGAAGTGACCCGAAAGTGGATGAAAGTGGCCGACAAGTGAGCCGATCATCTTTGGAACGATACCAGATAGAAACAAATGGTTTACACCATTCGAATTAGCGTAAAAAAACGAATAAAAGGACAACCGGAAATATGAAGTGGAAGTGACCCGAAAGTGGATGAAAGTGGCCGACAAATGAGCCGATCATCTTTGGAACGGTACCAGGTAGAAACAAATGGTTTACACCACTCGATTTAGCGTAAAAAAGCTAATTAAATGACAACTGGGAATAGGAAACGGAAGTTGCCCGAAAGTGGCTGGAAGTGGCCGACAAGTGAGGCGATCATCTTTGGAACGGTACCAGATAGAAACAAATGGTTTACACCACTCGATTTAGCGTAAAAAAGCGAATTAAATGGCAACTGGAAATAGGAAACGGAAGTTGCCCGAAAGTGGCTGGAAGTGGCCGACAAGTGAGGCGATCATCTTTGGAACGGTACCAGGTAGAAACAAATGATTTGCACCATTCGATTTAGCGTAAAAAAACTAATAAAGCACATTCGGAAATATGAAGTGTAAGTGGCCCGAAAGTGGCTGGAAGTGGCCGACAAGTGAGCCCATCATCTTTGGAATGGTACCATATAGAAACAATTGGTTTATACCATTCGATTTAGCGTTAAAAAAAAAGAATAAAAGGACAACCGGAAATATGAAGTGGAAGTGGCCCGAAAGTGGCTGGAAGTGGCCAACAAGTGAGCCTGTGGCCGGAAGTGGCCGACAAGTGAGCCCATCATCTTTGGAATGGTACCATATAGAAACAAATGGTTTACACCATTCGATTTAGCGTAAAAAAAAAACAAATAAAAGGACAACCGGAAATATGAAGTGGAAGTGGCCCGAAAGTGGCGGAAGTGACAGAAGACTGGTTGCGATTAGGTAATCGCTGGCCCCACTTGTTTTTTGTTTTTTTTCAGTTTTGAGTGTCGTAACTAACTCTCCATTGCTGAACATTATCGGTCTAAAAAAAAAAAATCTACCCTGTTGTAGTATTATTAATAACAAAAAAAAAAAAAGTTTGCACTATGGCATGTGTCATTTTGGGGATCATTAATATTACAAAGCTAAGGAGTCAGTCAAATGCTTGTTAACCCTACTGCAAAAACTGTCATTTTTTTTTATTTCTTCTAGACTTCCCTACATGACGACGGCTCTAGACAGAAAACTACCAACGTGCACAAAACTTGAAGAAAGCAACTTCACGTATGCTGCTACCCTCAACATGTACCTCACTACACCTGTATCTAGTTGCAATTGTCCTAGGAAGTGCGAAGACACTTTATTTAACATGGACTTAGACGTTCGGGATAGAACGGATAATTTCACTACGGTTGAAATCTTTTTTCCCAACGACAACTTCCAAATTATAAGAGAAGTTTATTCCTATGGCTTCATCTCCCTGCTATGCGATATTGGGGGCAACTTGGGACTTTACTTGGGTTTCTGCTTACTAACCTTTTTGGAGATTGTCGAAGCCGTCGTCACCCAGATAGTCCGTTCTGCAGGAGGAGCTTTACCCGGTCATTACAATTCTTGAACATTTACTCACTTCTTAGATGTAGACAATTTTTAGGAGCCACGCCTTCATTCGCAAGCGTAGATCTATTCATTTGGTTGAGCTAGGGCTATGCTGAAAGGTCCTGATAACTCCTGGAGGTACTATATGCTATCAGCTCCTGGAGGTGCTATCGGGCATGCCAAACGATAACTTTCTTCATAAGTTTTTTTTTTCGTTTTAATTCGACGTGAGACACGGCAAATTAACGTGGTTGTGCAGAAGAACAGACCCCGACCCAATGTGTGGGAATTACGTCAGCGTTTGTTTGTTTAGCCTTAAATAACGCTGAATTGCACATAAGACTGGCGCCGCATGAAGGGAGAGGAAGACTGTATTTTTGATGTGTTGTTTTAAAATAATATAACTAAGATCACAAGATTTGTTTGTTTGTTTCTTTGTTTGTGTGTGTGTGTCCGCAATGAAAAGTGGTTGTAGAGCGCCCAGCCAAAGACCATAGCTCTGGCATGGACGTCCGCAGTGGGAATCTCGCGATAATCCTTATTCTATTGTAGTCCGCAGTGGGAATCTCGACAATCCTTATTCATCCTTACAATCTGAATAATCCTTATATTGTTTGTTTGTATGTCTGTTGAACGGAATTGTCTGTGGCATAAGTAATGATTCGAACTGTGTTTTCAACAAAGGGACACAGTACTGACGACGTCATATTTTTTTCCAGTACACTATTTCCTTGAAAACGGGATCTAGGCCGAGGATCTATGACCGAGGGTACACGTAGGTTTCTTACGTCGCTTCATCTTACGTCGACTTGAACTCACATCGCGTTAGGAGAGAGGTGGTTACACGCTTAACCCCGAATCTAACTAAATCTAATGAAAGCTTGGGCGACTGCTAACGGGAAATCACAACAATGGTTTCTTAAACCAACCATATAAGGGGGGGGGGGGGCTGTCCTAGTTGATAGTAATAAATAATCTTTTTTTTACATATAAAAAAGTTAAGCAGCTAAACTTAAACAAAAACTGGCCGCATGAAATAGCGGTGTTAGATTTCAATGTGGAATTTTCACTAATTATATACCATGAGGTTATTTTATCGTTTGGTAATGAACCTAAAAAGAGTAAATCAATCAACCTTACGGACCCTCATTGCAGTACGATATCTCTTACCTTCCCCCTACCGCCCACTACTGTTAAATTTACTGCAAAATAAGGTGTTCGTAGATTAAAAATGTAAAAGCGTGATGAAAACGAGCGAAGGGGATGGGAAACTGTAAAGCAACGAAGTTTTTTTTTTTTTAACAAATATCAGCATCAGCTGAAAGAAAACTCCTTCCTTATCTGGTCGCTATTTACATCACCGCACACAAGATTCCGGCTCAGTTGCCATATCGTAGACACACGTTTTTTCTCCCTCAGTATTACTCTTACGACACGTAGATTACTGATGCAATGATAGTGCATCCTTGGACGAATGATTGCGTTGACCCAATCATTCTTCCAAGGTGCATCTTGTTAGTCTTCTGTACAGCCGAAATGGCTAAGAAGACTATAGAAACGACTTTGTCCGTCCGTCCGTCGTTTTTTTCTAATCCGGAACGGTACCAGATAAAGACAAACGGTTTTTCACCATTAGATTCAGCGTTCAAAAATTAGTTAAGAGGAATAAAAAAACAACTGGAAGTATGAAACTGAAAAGCCCACAAGTGACCGGAAGTGGCCGTTAAGTGAACCCATTATCTATGGAACGGTAGCAGATAGAGATAAACGGTTTTAACCGTTAGATTCAGCATCAAAAAATTAGTTGAAATGAATGTAAAAAAAAAAAAAAAAAAACCCGGAATTATGAAGTGGAAGTGGTACGAAAGTGGCGGAAGTGTACAGGAAACCGGTTAGTTCTAGGTAGTCGCTGCAGCCACTTGTTATCTTAAGTTTTTGATTTTTTTTCCAAGCAATCTGTATACAAGCATCAAGACAGCTTCCGTCAAGTGACGGGGAGCCCTTAGGTTAAGGGCGCGTTTACGCAGTTCTCGCCTTTGCATTCTCGCAGCTAGAACTCAATCGCGATGGCAAAGGTTACATTGCCATGGTAACAACGCTAAATGGATTAGCTAAATCCGACATCGTTTGAGTAAATACTTGTAGTCTTACAGTCCGTGTCAATAATATAAAGAATTCCTCATGACGAAACAATTTTCCCAAACGCTTCTGAACTCACGTTATTTGCTGTTTTCGTTGCGAGGCGGCAGATATAAAACCGCCGCCATGTTGGAATTTGAGGTGATTTCTAGCTTCTAGCTGCGAGAATGCAAAAAACGAGTGGTTGCGTAAACGTGCCCTAACTCACCAAATATCTCAGCTCTGTCGCTACATCTCAACAAAGTTGTCATTGAACACCTGATGAATAATTTCCCGTTCCCTCAGTATGACGTCATTGCAGTAGCATCGGTCTCGTTGGCTCTTCGAGGCGGTTTTTCTGCTGAATCCACCGACTAAAAATAACGTACCTGTACGTTTTCTTCGCTAGGATTATTTCTGTAAACATAATTAACAAATAATAATGGAGACTGTGACGTCACACATGGTGTCCCCAAGCTAAAGAAGGTAACGAATCACTCAACTCTAATAAATAAACGTAAGGCTGCATAGTAACGCCCTTGACAACGGAAACATGACGAAAAACATAGGCTAAAGTACACGCTGAAGTATCGAGTTCGTTCCTAAAAGACAGAAACGAGACGTCCTTTTGATAGAAGCTGCATAATCGGGTCAGGCCTACCACTGATCTTTTCGATTAGGGAAGTGCTCGCTAGCTTGGTCATCTCATCTTTCTTACCTACCTTTGCTCTTGGAGTAATTACTCCACTTCGTAACGGGAGACACTTGTTCGTACCCAAAGCAACAAACAGCGAGCGACCGTATTACTGCGTGATTGTGACGTCAACAGCAAGCATGGTATCGCGTGGTTTAGCGGCTGCTAGCAGCTTGGAGTACAAGCAGGGAGTGACCAGGTGTTATGATCATGCTACCAGCAGCCTACAACAATGGAGAACAAAGCTACAGCAATGGGTGGCTCGTTGTTCGAACGATGTTGTCTGTACTCCTAAAGTGTGCGTGTGAAAGCAGACGGCCCCACAGGACTTAGGGCGCGTTTACGCAACAACTCGCCCTTACATTCTCGTAGCTAGATGCTGGAAATCATCAGAAATTCCAACATGGCGGCGGTTTTAGCTCTGTCGACTGTGGCAACAAAAACAGTCAACACTGCGAGTTCAGAAGCGACTGAAAAAAATTTCATCCGGAGGAATTCTTTATCCGATTGCCACGGATTACAAAACCTAAAGCGTTTACTCAAACGACGTTGGATTTAGCTAATCCAGGTAGCGTTGGTACCATGGCATCGACAACTTTGCCATCAAGATTAAATTCTGGCTGCGAGAATGCAAAGGCGAGTCGTTGCGTAAATGCGCTCTTAGGGCACGTTTATGCAACCACTCGCTTTTGCATTCTCGCAGCTAGAAGCTAGAAATCACCTCAAATTCCGACATGGCGACGGTTTTATGACTGTCGCCTCGCAACGAAAACAGCAGATAACGTGAGTTCAGAAGCGTTTGGAAAAATTGCTTCGTCATGAAGAATTCTTTATATTATTGGCACGGATTATAAGACTGCGAGTATTTACTCAAACGATGTCGAATTTAGCTAATCCATTTAACGTTGTTACCACGGCAATGTCGCCTTTGCCATCGCGATTGAGTTCTAGCTGCGAGAATGCAAAGGCGAGTCGCTGCGTAAACGCGCCCTTAGGCCGGGTTTACGCAACGACTCGCCTTAGCATTCTCGCCGCTAGAATTTAATCGCAATGGCATAGTAGCCGTTGCCATGGTAACGACGCCGTCTGGATTAGCTAAATCCGACGTCGTTTGAGTAAATGCTTTAAGTCTTATAATCCGTGGCAATAAGATAAAGAATTCCTCCTGACGAAATGTTCACAGTCCCTTCTAAACTCTCATTATTCAGTGTTTTTCATTGTGAGTCGACAGAGCTAAAACCTCCGCCATGTTGGAATTTCAGATGATTTCTAGCTTCTAGTTGCGAGAATGCAAAGGCGACTCATTGCGTAAACGCGCCTTTAACGAATCTAGCGAGTTGCACAGCACAAGTAGGCTAGTCGCTACCCCAATGCTTTACTGATCTGGCCTTACTAGGCCTCATACTGGGAGTGCTCAGCGCTTGGCTGATTATTGTTTATGCTGTAGGAAAGCGAAAGAGTATATCCAAAGAAGAAAAAAAAAACTAATCAATTTGAAGGAGAATGGGACATAAAATTATAAGTTGTTCCTCCAGAAAAAAATTGCTAGCAAAGGTCATTGGATGATGGATAAACAATTTAGACGAAACCTTGCTATCCACCGAAGCCTTAAAGTGGCACTATCAGCGATTGAAATGCGAACGAAAATACCATGGCGCCATCTAGCGGCAGTTGTAGTGTTAAACTTTATAGCTTGCTCCCAGGTGCACGAGGACGAACCACATTTTCACTCAATAATTAAGGATGTAGTGGCTTGTTTGTTTCGTTAAAAGAAATGCCGTTTTGCATTCCTTAGCTTGGTACTAGCAAGAACTAGATAGTACTACGTAGTGCTAGGAAACGTTCCTGATCATGTGACTCAATAATAACAACTAATAGTGTGGGAGACAGCAGTGGGGCCGGATGACAGTATCGTCAGGCTCTTAGTTACGTCCCATAACGTTAACAGTTAGTTAAATATCAAAAACCAAAACTGCATGGTAAAAGGGGCCGCCAAGTTCCAAATGGTTCGGCCCTTCAAAGGAGTGATATCAACACACCAAAACATTCGCCAAGTTAATCGCACCGCTTAATAGTTCGAAGGTTAAATGAAAACTAGAACCTTGCTACTTTCAGTAGCAATGTTCAAGTTTTCATTTAACGTGTAAAGTATTATTCGGTGCGATTAAGTTGGCGAATGTTATTGTGTGTTGATATAACTCCTTTGAAGGGCCGAACCATTCGGAACTTGGCGGCCCCTTTTACCAGTTTTGGTTTTTGATATGATATCAGTCCTTTTTTTTTTTAATTGTGTATTAGCCTTAACTCCACCATACTGCAGATGTGTAATAAAGTGGCACGTCAACAAGAAATTGGTTTTCAACAATTTGCTACTACCTTTTGCCTATAGGCCGAACCATTCTCAACTTGATCACCTCTTTATAGGTTTTTGGTTTGGTTTTAATTTTGTTGTAATTTGTTTTATTTCGTTGTTTTGGTGTGTTGATATCACTCCTTTTCAGGGGCGAACCACTCTCAACTTAGTGGCCTCTTCACCAGTTTTTCGCTTTGTTTATTTTGCTTGGTTTTTAGAGTTGGTTTATTTTTCGTGAATACAATTTTTTTTGGCAACGTTGTTTAGATTTATCGTGCTACACGAGTGTGTGACTAGGCACGCACGTCAATATACATGTTGTCATTGTCCTAACTTTGGCTGTCCAATGAGAGACGATGCCGATAATACTAACAATGGTTATAACAATATTTTCGTACTTACGCGCGATCCCACGCCATCCTCGTTACACCCCTAGGCTCCAAACCATAAAAGGTATGCAGTTCGTATTGTACTACAGCTATTCGTCCAATTTCATAGCTGGAAGCCTTCTCGTTATCTCGTAACATGGGGATGAGCGGACTAGAATTACCTAGCCTAAAGTTACACATTTTTAACGTTATTGAGGGTCAGATTTTGCATTGAAAGCAGCTTAGCTGGCATTTCTACCCTAGTTGATTTTTGTTAGATGTGTCATTGCTCTTCATTACAACACACTTTAAGCTTTTGTACCGCATTATTATTTTTCCCTAAGTACCTGAAATGTGCCCAACTATGCTTTAAGATATATACGACACTGACGCTATGGCGTCGCGCTACAATGGTCTACAACCTCGACAATTGAATTGATGTGATGTTTGTTGTAATGATTGTTGCCTAACTTGGCGCGACGCTAAGGCACTGAATGTGCTTTATAACAGCCACGCGCAGATCTCCATAGGCGCATGTTACTTACTAGCGCACCGTTTCACGAGACTCTGCGTACGAATACAAGGCCAACTGAGATAGTAGCTGCATGGAATAGCAAGCGAAACAGCATCATGCTTAAGATTGTGTTAAAGATTTTTAGGCTAGTATCTTATACATTTTCTTCACCGATCAGTAGGCGTAAATAAGTTTAATTTTTATCGCATTAGTCTTTTAGATTTTTGATCTCATGGTAATTATTAGCAAACTATTAAAAATTAGTACATACACACAGAGATATGAAACGTCATGGTTATTGCAGGCACGCAAAGGATCATATAATCGCAGAATGCAGTAAATATAGTTCCCAATATTCAACAGAAAATCTTCTAGACACCATATTTTAAAACGGATTTTTACCTAAGGATTGACTATTATGGTAAGGAAATAGACATTTGGGGGCCGTACTCGATGTGGTGGATCGACAAAAAAGGCGTTGGGTTAAGTGTCAACCTGAGGGCTGTCAACTGATTACGGAAGTTCTTCAGTAATTTTAAGTTGCTGCACCAAAAATGTACGTTCTTACCTACAACGTTAAAAAAGTTCAGCCGTTTCGTAGACCAGAACACTCACGATAGATAAATCAACAAACTCCCGTTGTAGCATCCGGGGAGCGGAGCAAAAGCCAGTATGCGGCGAGAAAAATTCATGTTTCATTGTATGGCCGGGAATGGAACCGGGAACAGTTAACTTGCTCTTAGATGACCGGGGTTTAGATTCCAAACCACGCACGTGATAACGTCTGCATTTTTTATTCTTCAGCATCCACACAATGACTTTCGCTGCAATACCCGTATACTCTGACACGAAACTGTTTATTTGTCGAGAGACTGCATTACGTCAAGAAAGAAATCACAAGGTAAAGGGGAAATGAAGCAAGCAGTCTGCATTTAAAGACTGGCCTTGTGAGGATACACAATACACTAGTCTGAGAAAGAAAGAAAAGACAACTGCCCCGACTGGGACTCGAACCCAGCACTTCCCGTTTAATAGCCGGGTGCTCTAACCACTGCGCTACCGGGGCGGGTACTGGCCAGTACAAAGCCAGTCTTTAATGCAGACTGCTTGTTTCATTTGCAACTGGCCGACCACAACCAGGGAAAAGCTTGTATACCGGGTGTCCCAAAAGTCAGGGGTTTACCCGGATGATACACCAGGGTGATACACCCGGTGGTCATGCTGATATACTGTTTTTTATTTTTTTACTTCATGATGATATACCACGCTGAATAAAGATAAAAATCTTTGGTATTATCAGCATAAACACCCTGTATGACGCCTGGGTGACCCCTGCCTTTTCAGACACCCGGTATACGTAAAACTAATATTTAAGCGACCATGCTGTGATTATGGGTGCTAATATAGTCAGTGTTTTGTAGTCTTTCAACCGTAGGAAGATGTCACCTTGTTTTTTTTTTAATTGCAGCTTCATTATTTTCTCTTCACTCGTGTTACGAGATCACTGATGTAGAAGCAAACTGCCCAACGATTGTCAAATGTAGAACCATTTATCTTGTGTTTGTTTATTATTTAGCATTTATTACTGTATGTATTTTTGTAGGAAATTCGAAACAGTACCTGAAAGAGAATATACGTATTTATTTCTTGTCTTGCGTATAAATGCCTAATAAACAAAGAACCGGAAAATGTGTCTTGAAGCAAAATACATCTGAAACTTGCAACTGCCAAGCGATAAATTGGCATTTATCTTTAAGATGCGTTTATGCAATGACTCGCCTTTACATTCTCATAGCTAGAAGATACAAATTATACATAATTCCAACATGACGGCAGCTTTAGCTCTGCCAGCTCGCAATGAAACAAGTCAATAATTGAGTTTAGAAGCGATTGGAAAAATTGTTTCGTCCGGAGGAATTCTTTATCATACTGTCACGAAGTATAGGACTGCAAGCATTTGCTCAAAAAATGTCGGGTTTAGCTATTCCAGAAAGCGTTGTTACCATGGCAACGACATCTTTGCCATCGCGATCATTAAATTCTAGCTGCGAGAAAGCAAAGGCGAGTCGTTGCGTAAACGCGCTCTTCAGAGTTCGTGAGTGCACGAGAATTTTCAGAAAAAACCGGCGGCGGGAGAAAAAAAGTGTGAGGCTAACAATGTTAAAACGCTACTATGCCGCAGCATGCAACAATAGCAACCGTGCTTGGGAGTGTGGCAACATTGTCGGCCGGCGAAAAGCTTAATTCGTTAAAGAACTGAAATGAAACGATCGTGGTTTTCGTTCAAATCTTCCAGTTTTCAACCGTATAGGTTGCTAAGTCTATAATTCTGAGGCCTCGCGGCCCTCACTGAAGAACTAAAGCCGTGTAATCATGTCTGCCACCCAATTTTGAGGCCGTTGAGGGCGGCCGACATGACAGGCGAATAAATCAGGGCTTCAACGCGGAAGCCAGTTGAATTGTTTCCAAACTGCCAATTGCCAAACAACAAAAATGTCCTAAACAATAAATCGATAACAGCAGTGATGTAACAAGGTGGTGTGGCGCCCAAGATCGGATTCGAGTTTACTCGAAGAAAATTAATAAAGGCAGTAGTCTTTTCTGTAAGGTTTGACCGCAACCTCCCATGTTAAGTGCAGCAATTTCGATGTTAATTTCTCTGCTGTCTTATACTTTCCACTCAAATTTAGTATACACGCTTTATTGCACTTGGTGAACATGTGTCCGAACTTTTATTAATTTCCGATTTAGCACGTGATCTGAACTTGAACTGAAATTGGGATTTTCATTTTTGGCTTATTCTTGCTCTTGGCAAGACACGTTTCTGCTACGCTCCTTACAGATCAAACTATTTGTTCTTTTATAAAGTAGGTTCTTGGCTCATTTTACAGGTATTGCTCTGTAGATGTGCTCTTTTCATAAGGCCTTTTCTAATGGGTCAAGTAGTTCTGGACAGGGTTCATACCGACCTGGAAAATCAGGGAAAGTCAGGAATATGACATACGGTCAGGGAAAATCAGGGAAAAAATGGAAAATTGGTGAAAAGTCAGTGATGGACAGGGATATTCGTTTTTAGAATTTTTTTAAAACCGTTTTTTTTACGAACTGCTCTTTTCAGTTCAGAATTTCGTTTTTAGATTGAACCGTTTGGTCTCGTAAGTTCCAATCGATTTGCTACTACTTTCTTGTCCTATTTTTTTCGGCTGCCATCCAGATGCAGTTATAATGCCAGGCGTGCAGAGTGAGCAGTTAATTCTGTGCAATAGATAAATTTAAAAAAAAAAGTGCAAGTGTTTTAGTCACGGATATTTGAAGAAATAAGTCAGGGAAAATCAGGGATAGTCAGGTTTATTAATTTTCAGATACGAGTATGAACCCTGCAGGAGAGCTTTAAACGATCGGATTGATCGTTTTACATTGTTTTAAACATGTTATTATACAACAATGCCAATCAGCAAACACCTGCTGCACTGAAGATAAAGGGTTTGTTTTTCATTGGTTTGTGTAAACCATAATCGATTAAGATACAAAACATTAAAACAAGCTACTGTAAACTGCATGGTATGCCAAAGTAGCACGAATTGCAAAACAAAAACGAACTCGTTTGATGGTTAAGGTAAGGTTCAACTGATCCGAAGTCGAAACAGCAAAGAAACACAAATAAACTTTCCTATTAGGTTTCAGATACTGCAGTGATGCTGTACCTTTTAGTCCACATGAA
Organism: Lithobius niger; assembly: GCA_023313725.1. Taxonomy (NCBI): domain Eukaryota; kingdom Metazoa; phylum Arthropoda; class Chilopoda; order Lithobiomorpha; family Lithobiidae; genus Lithobius; species Lithobius niger. The sequence goes on along the minus strand of JAHWFP010257509.1, from coordinate 19,559 downwards.
ACTTTACTGCTGTATCCAACCATTATACACGTAAATACAATAAAGCCAAACCCCAAATTTCAAAAGTTTTCATGCCCAAACAAAGGAAGAATAATGTAATGCTGCACACTGGACTACTTGCTTGGCTAAATTTTTCAATGTTCTTCAGTCTCGTCGTCTACTTTCCGTTCATCACCCTGCAGACTACACTTCATTTTTCAAAATTTTCAAGCACTTTTCCAGACAAGGTATTTCATTATTACTGTCTAGGATATTTCCAGGTTGTCAAGGACTCACACGAAACCCTCAATTACCTGCAGAGCTATGCTAAGCACACTAAGACGATTAGCTTTTAAACATTTTCCAGCGATGTTGTTTAGCCAAGTAGAATGCCCCAATCATTAGCTGATCTGTCGTCTGCAAAAGTAAAAAGGGTAAAAACATTTGAATACAGGGAAGGTTTCATGTGGACTAATTACAGTACAGCAACACTGCAGTAAATGAAACCTTACAAGGAAGTTTGTTTGTGTTCCTTTGCTTTTTTAACTTCGGATCAGTTAAACCTTACCTTAAGCATCACACGAGTTCGTTTTTGTTTTCTAATATTATAATGCTTGAGGGCGGGAAAAGTATCATTGTCATTGCGCATTGGTCGATTTAACATTGCTGGCCAGTGAAAGGTGAATTCGTTTTTAAGAACCTAAATGAAATGATATTGGTTTCGCCAAAATCCTCTAGTTTTTAATCATACTATTCGAAGACTATAATTTTGAAGCCTCCTCAAAATTGGGCGGCCGACATGACCGACTTATTTAGTTCTTCAATACGAGCTTCGGGGAGACATTGGATTGTGTTCAAATGGTTTTCACGGTTGTTTACCAAGATTACTGCAAGTGCCTGCAATAGACAAACGTTAGTGTGTTGCCATCAAATAAGAAACAAAGCATGGGCGAAAAGATGGACACAGATGAGTATTAATTTAAAATATTTTTTTTTTAACAAACAAGACTGATTGGTAATGGACGCCCACATGATAAACCAGACCGTAGCAATGACAATACAAGGAAGCGAAAAAATCCAACAAATCAACTGAAGAAACCCTTTAGAAAAAAGCATTAGAGCTCGTATCCCCGTGGAACTCACAGCTGTGACGGTACACAAATTAAAAAAAAAAAACGGATTAGAGTTCACTTGAACGAAACGAGCTATAAGTTGAACGCCAATTCCAGGTGCAAGGAATGTCACTTACCAACCTCTATGCACATGCATAGATGTACATCACTAATCAAACAAGCACAAAGGTTGGATATTTCGTGCATTAAATACACACAAAATACAAACATATACACGCACATGAAACCGAACTCAAACTCAAACCCTAAAACACGAACACAAAATAAACGCCATAAAACGCAAAACACCCACAAAATTGAAAAATTGGAACACGAAACAGAACTAGAAAAGAAACCAGCAAACGCAACACAGAAAAAAAAAACCCAATTAATCCGTCATTCCACAAAAAATGCCTGTCATTCCACATTAGCCATCAGACAAACTCAGCGTTCTACTTCATCGACAACCACCCAATTCCAGATGTATCTGAAGTACGGGACCTCGGGATTTGTTTAACATCCGATTTAAAATCGTCTCTGCATTGCAGGAATGTGACCACGGCCGCATTTGAACGAATTGCGATTGTGAACCGTTGTCTTTGGTCGGGAAATATCACAACTAAGATCTGGGCTTTTAAAGTCTTTGTCAGGCCATTGTTGGAATATTCAAGCTCTGTGTGGTCACCATACCTTCTGAAGGACATTGATCTTGTTGAGCCAGTGCAACGAGGTTTCACGAAGAGCTTGCCGACTATGCGAGAAATACCTCACTGTGCACGCTTGCAGAAAGCGGGTCTTGAATCTCTTGAACTTCGCCGTTTGAGATCGGATCTCATTTTGGTTTTTAAAATTCTCCACGAACACAAATGATGTCCTGCCTTTCTTCGAATTGAGCACGGTACATTCCACCCGAGGCCACTCTCTGAAACTGGTGGCTCCAAAGGTAAATCGTGACTGTAGGAAAAACATTTTCTCTGTTCGGGTAATCCCATCCTGGAACTCTCTTCCGGAGCGGGCAGTTTCAGCAAACTCCGCCGAGGCATTTAAGCACGTTTTGGGTGGGCTATTCCCTTCAAACTACCTTGCCATATTTGTGGTGAAAGATTTTATTATCTTCCTTAACAAGGAGTCTGGAAGTTTCACAAATTATAAATGCACACACAAAATAGACATATAGCCACTCACACGAAACAGACTTAAAATATAAAACACCACACCAGACAAAACAAATAACCAGTGAATAAAAGTCACAAAATGTTGTAATAGCAAATTAAAACCGTAATTCAGAGAACTTCAAATATGTATAGGTGGAAAGTCAGGAAAATTCGATCCACATTTTTTTGGGAACATCGATTTCTAAAAGTTATGTTTTAAAATGGTGGCCATACTGAATTTCAGACGCCATTTTTTGTTTCACAGAATAAATTAATAGTTCTTCATATGGTACGATGTTCTTGACGTGTATTGGTGTGTAAAATACTCCAAAAAGCAAGAACAGAGGATAGCAAGCCTCCTTACAAAAACAGTAACAAAAACCTCTACACCGAAATTCGATAACTTGGGGTGTATACTTACATTGGTGCGCAGTGCTGTTGACCACAGAGAACTTCAAATGAAGTTTTCAGTCATTTGACCACATCCACAGCACTGATGTGCACCTGCATTTGTGTGCAGTGCTACCTTTTTTTATATTTAAACTTAAACCGAATAATAGGTTTCAGTTTAAATTTTTTGTAAATATATAAAATTGATTACTGTGCAATTTCCGTAGCGTAATTTCCGTAGCACCTCTGAAATAGGTGCAAACCGAATATTTTTTAAGTCTTCTTTTTCCCTATAAGGGTCATTCTTCATTGGAACTCGCTGCCAATTCAAGTCGTTGCTGCCA
>JAHWFP010257509.1:0-16570 GCA_023313725.1 Lithobius niger | reverse complement strand
TAACGACATCACGGGCGCTTTTTTCCCACTATCGACCATTTTAAAGGCAGAATTTGAACCGTTAGATGGGCGCCTTCTAGTGACAGTGATATCGTTAACCTGGCCCGCTTGCTCCCTGGTGCACGTGGACGCGCCAACTTTACACCCAAAGGTGGCACGTGGCTTGTTTGTTGCGTAAAAAGAAATTTCCTTCGCTTGTTGAAATCGAGTGCTACGTAGAACTAAATAATGGTAGATGGCGCAGCTGCTGCAGCCTGTCATTCGATGAATAGGCATCTTTAACTTATGATTTTTTAAGTTTCCCAGAGTTGGTAAAGAGTTCCAGGGACGACGAGCGAATGACCGATCACAGAGACTTGCCTCGGCAACCCTTGGGACTAAAGTACCAGTTAGTGTCGGTGGTGTAAATCTGCGAAACTAACGCAATCCTGGTATGATTTTTTTCATCCATCCCGCTTTTCCATGTCCTAACTGTGTGCCCTTGTAACAAGCTTTTTATACATAATTTTAATGTTACTAGCCAGTTGGAACTAAAAAATATGATATTAACTCTTTTTACCGACGAAATTTTAATTTCAGTAATATGAAAAAAATTAGAAAAGTTATTTTAAAAATCCAAACAAGTTTAAATGATACTAATCAATGGTACTTTGAAAACGATTTATACATAAATGATAACAACTAAAATAATGTTAATTCACTGCAAAAATAAAATAATTTGTGTACACAAAATGTGCTCCATGGTAGTAACTGAAAACCAGCAAACCTCTGCCAATTTTGTTCGAAAACTAAATCTTACCAGGGGTACCTGGTTGAAGAATGTTTTTATTGCCTTATGAAATATATTACCTGTTTTTTTTTATTTAGCAGTTCCCTCTTTCGTTTTGCTCAATCCCTGGCGATGAAAAGTTGGCTTCTCTGCTGTGCCCACAGCTGAATTCCCTTTGCGCATGCGCCAGCGTTAGGCAACGTACAAAAGTACCTGGGCCAGGGCATTTAGCCATCTTTCTTCCTCAGTACAATCTTGGTGCAGAAAGGGGAGGATGGACAGGTGATGGTAATGAATATTTTCATAAGGCAATAAAAACAATCTTCAACCAGGTACCTCTGGTAAGATTTAGTTTTTATGCCATGAACATGTACATTACCTGTTCTTTATTTAGCAGACCTCGTCAAACAAGGAAAAGGGCCAAGGTTGACGAACACCCGCGCTGTACGAGCCGGCGACCCTTGGAACGAATCTAGTGAACCGACCGACCAGGCAGAAAATAAAATGTAATGAATAACGAAGGTTACATGTCTCGGAACCGTTGGTCCATGAAGTGTGAAGACGAAAAATAACAGGATACCCAAGATGGAGAATTGCTTGGCGGTCGCATTTTGGGCGTGAGGGAATGAGTTTAGTACATAATGAAAATGTCAAAAACACATTACCTCAAAATAATGGTGACTGGTAGGGTCTGAGACGAACTGCATGGGAAGGTGCCGGGAAGTTCAGGCGGGAGCCATTCAATCGAAACCACGGCGAGGACTAGGAGGATAATTGGCGCATTGGGTGGCGAGAGATGCAAGGGGGGGGGGGGAGGGGTCAGAAACGAAGACTAGATGCAGATAACAGAAATCGTAGGCCGACGGTACTAATTCAGGAAGGCCGGGAAAGCATCGGTGATAACTTGAAGACAAAGCTGGATGGTGGAGAGGTGCAGTCTTGTTAAGAATAACAGGAACGAAACTTGATGCAGAAGTGGGACTTTAGACGGATTGTAGTTGAAAGATGGGCATGTGGCAAACGGGTCGGTGTCGAAGTGACCGGATTATGAGGAATAGATACCGTAGCGTGTTCGAGGAACCAGGTGATTTGGAAAGTTGATTGGAGAAATTGGAGTTGGTCGCAGAAAAGGATAAAACGTTGAAAGAGTAGAAAGAACGGGCGACGAACATGGTAAGGAACGTATTCCTCAAAATCAAGCGGAACTAGTTCCCAAATTTGGGGAAGACACTTATTCTTAGTCCGGAATCCTAGAGCCATGCCGGTGGCTTTGCGTTGACAAGTGGCGCAAGGAAGAAGCGTGGAAGTAGACGCGGCAAAAGGAACTAAAGGCTCGTTTACACAACGAGATTTTTCTCGCTCACTAGCTTTTATTTGATCAATACTAAATCTGATGGCTGCTTCTCGCCTTTACCGGTGTATGTGGCTTTCGAGTTGTCTATGCGTATTAGTAACCATGGCAATGACGCGAACGCAAATCTTCTCCTCGTGCCTTGTGACACGGCGTACGATGCTTGCAATATATGAGCATCGATTTATGACAACAAGAAAACAACTTTTACTGCAGTACAAGACGACGGACTGTTTTTTGTATGCCGGCATTCGATGGTCTGTCTTCGATTCGATAGCCACGAAATGGACGCCATCTTGGATTTTGAATTCTCGCTGCGAGAAGCTATTTATTCTACCGACGTTTGATCATTGTTAGTAGCTGTACTTTGAGGGAGAATAGCAAATTTTGGAAATAGCGTGAAATGACAACAATCTTGTAGCAATGTGTAAAATTACTGTAGCACTTTGTTCTTCATCCTTGTTGTTGTTTATACAATTTATCATCTATTACCGCATTCATTTAGTAGCAACGAGAAACTAATCATAAATAAATAACGGTTGACTAGCAAATAGCATTCGGCGGGCGGGAATGACTTGTTGCGTAAACGCGCCCTAAACCTGTAAACATGGGAACAAAAGCGGTGGCAGTGTCAAACTGCCACACGATGTAAGCGGAGATATGAGGCATATCCAGCTGTGAGGAGGCCGTCGACCATTCGTCTAGAAGGATATTAACACCAGGAACAAAGTCCGGTGACGCGACGAGAGAATTGGTGACAGGAACCATGGATTGGAGGATGGAGCGAGGCCTGGAGATGGTTTTGTCAGGCACCGTAGGAACAGGTGATTCCGGAGAAGAATTAGGAAGAGCTTGCAAGGTTCGAGGAGACCGTGCAGATAAGGCCGGGCTAACCTTGCCGGGCTAGCTGCTAGAGGAAGTAGGGGACGATGAGCCCGTATCAGCCACCAGGACTTTGACAAAGCCGCATGGTAGGCACTCCAGGTCTCTGGAACTGGTGAGATGAGGAAATTAATGAAGTTCGTCCAAGAATTGTAGTTGTAGGGACTGGTGGTGAAATAATGGGTTCTTGAAGGTGGGATATTTCGTTAGCCAAAGAATCATTAGCCTCTTTTCAGATGCAGATAATGTTTTCTTGTTCGTGACACATCATACGAAGAGCAGGGAAGTCCGCAGTCTCGGCACGACGAGCTAGAAGCTCGAGGCTGTCTGCATGACTCTGCGCAATGTCAGTGGCAAACTTCCTAGCAGTAGTGAGCAAAGAGGCCCCATTTTGGTTAAATTGAGGGAGGGCCCCAGCGGACAAAGAGACGTTAAACAAAAGATTATGCCATATCTTATCAGATGATGGGAAAGGAACATTTATGGAAGTGGGAATGTCTGAAGGGTTAACAGGAACCGCAGACACAGACTGAACTCCCGTAGACTGGAGGTAGGGTGTTGAAGAACTAAGTGGAGGGCAATGTGCCAGGCTCATTGATGGCACTATGCGTGGTTTTCCGGAGAACGGCACCGTGTTTGCATCGGGAGAAAATGGTAACTGTGAAACGTGTGGGTGGTAATCAAGAATTGGTTGAACAGATGGAACGACACGACAGTTGAACATGGAATTGAAACGGATAGAGCAGCGATGGATTGTGCAGAAGTCACTTCCGCCTGAAATGATCCTGGAGGGCTCCGGGGTACGAGTTCCCGAGCCGACTTGGTCCTGCCCTTGGGTGACGGGGGAAGCGGTGGATCGACAGTTTTACTTTTGGAAACAGTTTTCTTTTTGCGTGGCGACGGTGTCGGTTTAGATGAGAAACCGGGAGATGTAGGCAACGAAGAAAGAGAGCGTCGCAATTTTGCCTGTTTGTGAAGGTCCCCACGACGTTTGGACTGTTGTTGTCTATGGAGAATCTTGCGCTATTTCTTCTCACTTATTTTGATGCATACTTTACACTTAACGGTGAACCAGTTGCATTTGCGATGAAACTGACAACACAGGTGAGGGTCATAGTGTGGTTTAGAACCGGAGAACTCTAATCAACTGCACCTGACAGGATCCGGATACACTGTGGAGGAAGCTAGTACATCCAAAACCGACTGGTGTGGTGGAACAGCAACCTTAATGGACGAAGAAGGTGAGCTATCGGAGGAAGGCTCGGGCTCCATGATGGTAGGACAAGAAGGCCGAATGTGAGGATGGCGCAACAAGTTTGAGCGCACAGCCCGCGACGCTGAAGTCAGACAGAAAGTCCTGGCGAGAAAGTCCCGGAGTGAAGTGGGGACCAAGCCATCATGGGAAGGAGAGGCAGCGGTGAATGATACCGCCTTTATGATCCAATGGAAGCGAGAAAATTGAACATGAGGTTTGCTAGAATCGTACTGGCAGAAATTAATTCATATAGGTCATTCCCATCTTCATAGTTCACATTACCTTTTTTCTGTTTTCTCCGTTCTTCTACTTTTCCGCTTATTTTTGTCTTTGTCTTGCCTGCTCTCTTCTCTTCCTCTCATCTCTTTTTCTTTGTATTAGCTTTTTCTTTTCCTGTCTTCTCTCTCTCCTTTTTAACTGCTTATGCATGCATAAAGCAGTTATTGAAATACAGTCGGTGAGAAAAGGGCTCGTGTCGTGGGCTATTGTCTAGTGACGCCACGTCCCACTCCAGTCGTTTATTCGAACGGGTCATGCCTATCACCTTCAGCGTCTGGCCGGAAGTGACTGAATATCGATTTATCATGCTTTCGATTAGAAGACGTGCCAGCAAATTGTAGACGTTGTTATTGAACAATTTAGGGTTAAATCGTTTGCATATGAAGGGTTGTAGGTCCTTGACTAGGAAATTTTGCTAGTTATGCTTCCGACAAGGGCGAAACGAATTGATATTCAATTATGCTTCCATATGAAAAAGAAATTGTACCGTAACTGGTCTAGTTGATGTCACCTTTTGAAAACATGGCACCGAAAATGGGAGTCATATCTCTCGTTCTTCTTTGGGCGGACCGGTAACTATCCAAGTATTCTATGCATATTGACAATTCGGGCAGTTATGTCGAACAAATAGCGACTCCTGCTAATCATTGTACAATCCGCGGAAGTTATCGAAATATTATTTAGTGTAACAGTTGTGAGTCCATTCGCGAGCAACGGGGTCGTCTGTAGATATGGACGAGCCCTGATAATTTTGTTGAATTCCTGGGTGTAATTCAAGACAATTTGAACTGTTTACTTGACTACAAATATCCTTTAGTAGCAGCAAGTGCATGCATAAATATCTTTTCGTATATTAGTGTAATCTGCACGCATAGCACCAGTGTTAATCTTTACTGTTATATCAAGGACCGCGGCAGTGGTCCTTATGTAAGCCTCAGCATGAACTTCCATGTTAAACGTCAAACTTTGAACTCCTATAGTTTCGCCCAAAATTGACATAGACCAAAGAAATTCGGTATTTGGGGTCGTGTCATAACTATTTCACCGCATTACAAATGTTAATGACAACAATTGAACCTTGCTGAATGTACTAAAAACATTCATTGTAGCAGTGGAAATCGAACTACATTATGGAACCCCATGAGATACATCCAACCCCAGTGCTTCCCTGTGTCCTCTCCATGAGGTTGATGATAAAAAAAATTCTAGTTCGATTTGTACTGCTAAGTATGAGTTGTGTACCATTCACGTTTTGGCACGATCAGCAAGAATTTGTTGGTCATTGATGCTTCATGAGTTGCACAGGAGAGGCGGGAATGCTGGGGGAGACTTTCGTGGTATTTCATGGGATCCATTGCTGGTTCAATTTCTACTGCTAGGAATGATTGGCGTGCCAAATTTAAGGTTTACAGTATTCTTTTTTGCGTAATTCTTGCTGAAACAAGAAGAAAAAAATGGATATTAGTATTAAAAAACGCTTAAGTGTATAAAATACGGATGTAAGCCTTAAAAAAACGTAAAGCCCTAAAGGAACATATATTAGAAAAAGACATGTAAGCCATCAGCGTAGCACTAATACGTGTAAAAGAAGCTCCAGCTTGTTTTTCGGGCCGCTGGAGATTCTTTTACACGTATTAGTGGGACACTGATGGCTTACATGTGTTCCTTTAGGGCTTTAAGTTTTTTAAGGCTTACATCCGTAATTTATAAGCTTAAGCGTTTTTTAATACTAATAGTTATACGTAATCGAAATTAGTAAAGGCCAGCTGCGCGCGTAAAAATGCAATTGATAAACGTATCTCAATAGTCATCGTATAAGGTACGCATATTAATCTCTAGATGCATAGCCGTTCTCCAAAGATCTTGGAATAGTAGAACATGCCAAGAATGTTTTCATTAATCAAGAACGAAAGTTAGAGGTTCGAAGGCGATCAGATACCGCCCTAGTTCTTCTCGCAAGGCGAAATCAAATTCATTCTACGACCAATAAAACATAGAGGTGCTTTGTCTTTCGTCTGTTAGATAATTTAGGTGTAGAAGGAAATTAGAAATTAGGTGATCATTGATATAACTCGTCTGGAATCTCGAACTTTTTTACTTTGCAATTTACAGGATTGCTCATCTAAACTCACTGCCCCCCTACCCCACCAAAGAAAGCTACCAAACGCGAGAGAGACTTCTTCCACTCCCCTCAACTCTGCCAACAGTTATACTTTTCAATGGGCAACCAGTAAGGAGGTGGCGATGGGGGGAGGGGGGGAGGGGCGGACGATTGACATGGGTGTAGGTTGGGATCAACAGGTTTAAGGGCAAATTTTTTTTACCACAAGCTGTGCCAAAGGATTGTTAATTTGTTTTATTCCGAAAAACAGAATGAGAATTTTTCTTGGGAGTGATGGGGGGGGGGGGGGGGGGGAATGATGGGCGTTAACGTCCCCACGCCGGTACCTCCAAAGAAAATCGACCGTGGTTATATTGCATGCCTGAATGTTTAGACCTATTAAGTAGACTTATATTACTGGAACCTATGTTACTTTTTTTATTATTCCTTTAATAACAAGAGCGTAAAATCGGAGCATTGGTTTTGATGGCTTCTAGCGTACTACCATGAATTGTGACCTCTGTTCAACTGTTGCTTCACCTGTCCTAACTACTGTTACCCACTATGAGCCGTGGGCTCATGATTTTTTAGCATAAACAGTTATTGTATTTATTTAAATTCTTGTTTATTTTTTTATACTTATTTTCTTTTCTTTTTTCTTTTTTCAAAAAGCGACGACTTTATTACAAAAATGAAATGAGAATTCAAAGGGGCTGCTCTAACTTGGAACAAAAAAAAACAGAAGGGGCAAATGAATCTCCAGACACTGGTCAAGAAGTCTGCCTCGACGAAATTAGCGGTAACAGGAACCGTGAAGTCTTGAAAGAACAGTCTAGAAAATCGACGCGGATGACGGTGACTCGGAACCGGAATGCTGTGACAAAAGAACCGTAGAAGTGGAAGAAACATCAGGAGAATCAGGAGTCCGTTGGCGGACTCAGGATGCCTGTGCACAAGGAATTGGGTGGCAGTGGTACGACCGAAAAAGATGATAGTCGACTCGACGAAGTAGGTAACCGGGATATCCCGGGACCTGGGGAGACGTATTAAAAAATGCAGACTGGTGAATTGTAAAAGTCAGGGAGTCTGGCGAACATAATCGACGAGTACTTGAACAAGGATGAGGAGTCAGGGAGGTCTAGAAGGGACAGTCTGCTGGTCCTAGTGTAAGTTGAGCGCAAAGTTCGCCCGGCAGAACCGATGAGGACGGAACCGATGGAGAAGGAGGTGATTGGTTCAGACTCAAACTAGACGATGGCCAAAGTTCCGAAGAACTAGGTGGACAGCTTTGCACAGGACGACCACAAGTGACCTTGGTAGAAGTAGAAGCACCGGTAACCATAGAAGGAAAGGCCGGGAGGGCCAACGAAGAGAGTAAGGTGCGAAGCACCGCGTCTGGCAGAAAGGAGAGGTCCCGGAGACCGTCGACGAGAAAAACGAAAGCTGGCATCCAACAGACTACTGGATCGGGCTGCTGGTGACTGGTGAACCGAGGTTTGGAAGGACGGGACCATAAGAAACGACGTGGTGGGGCAGTCTGTGAAATGCAGGGAGGACGCCGACCCCCTTGTCCCGGTCACAGCAAACCGTGGAACTGGAGGAGCCATGGGTACAACAAAACAAGGCGATCTAAAGTGTGATGCCGACAATCAATTGTTGAAGTTCCAAAATTTCGGGTCCCCATGGGGACGGGGAAGAAGAAGGGGTGCAGCACTCGGTGCGAAGGGCCGACGAACGTGGTGAATCCATTGAGGAAGTAGGGAGGCTACTGGTCCGAATGACCGGAGACCTTGGTGAGTCCATTGAAGACCGAAGACCGTTAACCGTGAAAGGGTTGTATATGTTAGCTGACGCTGGTGCATGTGTAAAGGGAACTGAGCTGTGAGCACGGCAGAGAAGCCAACTTTTCATCGCTTGGGATTGAGCAAGACAAAAGAGGGAACTGCTAAATAAAAAAAAACAGGTAATCCATATTTTCATGGCATTAAAAATAAAATTAACAGTTAATAAAATATGGCCTAGAACTATGCAGCTGAAACATGCACTAGATGTTACAGCACACAGGGACTCGTCGTTTCATCGCTCGTGTGCCGCATGGATACCGAGTACTACACATATAATGAAAGGGGTGAAACCAGTCTGAAGTCATATCGTAGAACAATCCATACCTCTATTGAGCGTTATTAAATATTATGCATACGCACTATAATCATCGCTGGAACTCGCGCTGTACGTCTCTACTGATAACTTGTTTCACGTTTGAAGTCATTATTTGTACAACTACATTGTCCAGAGGGGTCTTAGAAGCTTTTTACCATCGAGGTAATGGCCCTGGCCATTACCAGAAGTTGAATGGGATAGCAAAAACTAAAATGCTTTCAGATCGCTCTGGACAATGTAGTGGTACAAATAATGACTTAGAAGGTGAGACTTCAGCACGATTTCCAGTAATGATAATAGTGATTGTAAAAAAAATAAAATAAAAATAAAAACGGGTTGTTCTACAATACGACTCCTGGCTGGTTTCATACCTTTCATTATATGTATAGCACTCTGTATCCAAGCGGTATGGCACGTGAGCAACGAGATGACAAGACCTGTGTTATAGCGTAACATGCAGTCCTTACAGTCAGTCCTTGCTTAGGCTCGTCCCAAAGGAATGAAATTACCAATCCACACTAACGTTCCCATTTTTGTTTTCTACAGCAGTTTGTAATGGCATGAATTGTACATTTAGTCATTAGTATTGTGAACGTCACTGTCCTTTACGAATTCACTCACACAAGTAAAAATTATGTCGTGAAGGTCGAGTCTCGAGGTTACCAAAACTTTAAACTGCATAACTTCACCTAAGCCATTTAGTTCCCACTTGAGAATGAGGTTGCATCATAAATTGGTTCAGATGTATTTCAGGTTAGCACAGCCAATCTGTGGAAATGGTAGGATTGAATACTTCCATAATCTGCTGATTATGGTAAAGCCATGCACTCCTCGAATGGAAGCAACAATGGGGGTGTTACTTTTTTTAAGCATTTCACTTACAGATGCCCACCATGAAAAGATTCAAACCAGCTTTCCAAGGAGGAAATCCCAACACAGGAAACAGCTCTGAGCAAAATCCATTTAGTCGACTAATAAAATGTACCAGGGCTTCCACAAAGCAAGCCATTAAAGTCGTTACCTATAACAAACACACAACTTGTGAGCAATAAGAATACGTGAACCAATTCACACAAAAGTGGGACCATATCATTTAGTAAGAAGTGAGTACTAAAAATCGTACGACCCCAACGTATGTAAAAGTTATTGTAGACGTGCAAGGCTAATCACTTTGGCTAGGCTTACCTGAATGCTAGGTTTGCATAATTTAACTGCATTCTGGTGATCATGAATAGGCAACATCCATATAACGCTAGCAACACTAAAGACAGAGAGAAAAAACTAATTAAAAAAAAATCCTACGGTATGGTAATTAGTTTTACAATTCAATAACCCACAAACATACATACGTTAAAACGTCAAAAAACCAGAGGTACCTGGTTGATTTTGGTTTCTACTGCCAAACGAAAATATACGTTACCTGGAATTCCAGGGGTGCCTTTGAAAACTGACCTTAGCAACTCAGGTTGCAAAGAAACACTGCTGTTGCATGTACTTATTGCGAAGGTCGTGCAAGATTTCGCGTCATGATCCCCTGATCTAGCATAATCTTAGACGATTGCCTGTACAAATGTCATTCAAATTACGCTTCAGGCAGTAACCTAAACAACCGAACAAACCTTGCTAGCCGAGTTTGGTTCTTGAGGGCAACTGGGGGGACATGGGGCTAACACTACAAACGAATCGACTAATGACCATTCAGAAGCGCGATAGAAACAAGGGGGGCCGTTGCATTTATTTACATTAATTCAATGTGTCTGGTGGACGAGTTTATGTTGCGTTCAGGGTAGGGTGGAAGAAAGTTCCATATTATAATTCTATAAATACACTTCAGGAATTATTGATTAAATCTTTAACGTATTTTAACAGCAAGTAAGTAAATAAACTCCTGCTTGCTGTTCAAAATAAATGCGTCTTGTAGTATATTGTTGTCACGTGAATGAGAGTCGATACGATGACGAATCGTTCTAGTGACGATTTGGGGTTAAAAATGATACTAATTCGTGACGTGTAGAAGCAACGAGAGTTACTTTTGCTTGATCTAACCAGGTTAGTTTTCGAAGGTACCCTAGCATTCTGCTCCTCCAGTGCTGCTGCTCTAGAGACTAAAGTTATTGAGCCTGCCAGCCACGTAGTCCAATGTGCATCCCTATTTAAAAGCGTTGCGAGCGAATGTATGTCATCTTTTATTCTTCTATAGTGCCCAAGTGCCCAGGTGGTGACAAAGAGGGGATGTATGGTGGGCTTAAGGTAATGTATATTTTCGGTTAGGCAATAGAAACCAAAATCAACCAGGTGCCACTGCTACTTTTACGTTTCTATATCCCAACGAAACCAATCATTACCTGGAATTTAGCATTCCAGCAGACCTCGTCAAAGCGGAGGGGGGCCCACCAGACGGGCACCCTAGAGTTGCTAGCTGGCTCCCCCAAAAGTCGAAATTTTGCAAAGCAATACGAAGGCGAAAGATCAGATGCAGGAGACAGGTATTTGCATTTGCTTAAGGGATTGTATCAAAGTATCCGCTGGGCAGCCACGAAAGGTCCAAGGTGGTAAAGTCCACTGGCCTGAGAAGACATATCTCGAAAGTAATGAGACGTGAAGACAGTAGTACTCCTCCAAGACGCCACTTCGAAGATGTCGGAAATAGGGACGTTACTGTGGAACGCCCAGGACGCAGAAATGGCTCCAAGTTCGTGGGGGTGACTCAAATGGCATTGTCGGTGCAGCTGATGTCCAGAGCTTCATAGGCATTGAGGATGACAGTCTTGATCCAGTTTGCGATCATGCGGATAAAGTCTCACTGTAGGGATTGGTGGAGGGGAGAAAAAGTTGGTAACGACCCTTGAGAAGGGTTTTAGTCTTCTTCAAATAGAGGTGAAGGTCCTGTACAGGACACAGCTGACGTTTTGGTTCATCTCCCAGAATATTGGAGAGCACCGGAATGATAAAGGTCAGGGAACGCTCGCACGGCTTCTGGGTTTTCGCATGCAACAAAGCTCATGGAGTCATGGAGACTTCCTTGAAGTCTGCTAGGAAGAAGCAGTCTGCTGGTGCAGATAAGGCTTGAACTTTGCTACAGCGAAGGCTGGTGGCGAGCGTTAGCAAAAACACTGTCTTTAGGGTCAGATGGCTGACGTAGCATGAAGCGATCGGTTTATATGGTGCAGTCATCAGTGAGTTGAGAACTACAGAAAGATCCCAATCAGGAAACAGCTATCGCATGACTAGTCGCTCGATTTTGAAGAATTTGACCAAGGCAGAAATGCGAAAGTCGTCTAATATAGATAAGAGCTTCGGCAACTGAATTAATGGCGGAACGGTAGACAAGAATGATGGAACCCTTCAGCCCCTCCTTGAATAGGTCGTTGATGAAGATCAAGAAGTCTGGAAGAGGGGGAGTGACTGGATTAACTTGCCGTGAGTTACACTAACTAAACCATTGGTGCCAGTGACTATTGCAGATTTTATTGGGGGAAAACCAGACAGCTTTAGTAGCGATGCGGGAAGCCTGTTTTTCAGAAATGTCTGCTGTCATGAGGATTCTGATGATAGCAGTCACAAGTGTAACTTCAGAGACTAGTGCTGATGATGGAACTTGGTTACTCGGTACTGGAACAGAGCGAAGGAGGTCAACAAGGAGGTCCAGAAGCTGGGGGAACCACGAGGCAACTGGATAGTACGACGCAATTAGCAGGAACTGGCCAGGGATAACGCAACCTTGCGAAGGATGAGAGGAAGGAGCTTGAACGGAGAGAAGACAGAGCCGTAGATGTGGTCTCAGTAAACAGTCAGAGCATCGACGGCCTAGGCTTGGTCATCAGGGATCATGCTCACAAAGTGAGGAAGTCTTGCATTGTGCTTCGTGGCGAAGAGGTCGACCCTGGGAGTTTCCCAGATATTGAATAGATATTCACGAATGGACATCTGTAGGGCGAAGAGGTGGACCATGGGAGTTCCTCAAGTATTAAATATTCACAAATGGACATCTGTAGGGTCGACTCGCTGGTGGACAGGGAGCGGCGAGACAGAGAATCGGCGATGACGTTGTGATTGCCCGGAATGTGGAGAGGCAGGATGGTTATGCCGAGTACGATGCAAAGGCAAAAGATCTCCATCCACCAGAGAAGAGTAACGAACGGAAACGCTTTGGGGACTACTCAACCCTTAGAGACATCCCATGTGGGTCACATGGGGGTCTATGCGAATGTGGTGGAGGGGTCTAGTCATCCATCTGTCGTAGGGAACGAGATTCGCCAGTGAGTCTAAAGCAGTGGTTCCCAACCGTTTTCAAACCGCGACCCCCCCTAAAAAAAATTTTTTCCCACGACCCCATCCACTTCCCCCAAGTAAATTCCATCACCCATCGGTTTCACAACTAAAGGGTTTGGGGGAGCGCTGTGAGCTTTTTTTTTTGCATTTTAAGCATTTTAAACGTAGTCATTTGCTCATAAAAAATAGCCGTCGTATTTTATAGAATTGTACAATATACATTATAATCAATAATCATAATTATTAATTATCGCATAAGATAAGAACTATCATTTACATGCGCCGCGTGTGTCCGACTAAACCTCAGTTGAGCGCGCGAACACTCAGAGATAGGGAATTCCCGGCACAAAGTCACGCCCACAAAGTTATATTAGAAAGATTAGTTGTTAGAATGGAGAGATTATAATTAGAATTAGATTTTAGAAGAGATGAAAATACTTTAGAATTAATTAATTTTATTAATGATTAAATTTCAGGGGAAGAAAAGATTTTAAGATTAAAGATTTAAAAAAAGTAAAATAATTTTTTTTCCTGTATCGCAACCCCCGACTGGACGCCCGCGCGACCCATAGGTTGAAAACCACTGGTCTAAAGAACCAATGAGGGAGTTGAGGTCCCTGAGAGTGTAAGACGAAAAGCAAAGAAAACTCCTGATTGCTGTTAACAAGTTGGTGATTCTGTCCGGTGAAGGCATGACGGTTGCGGATTGTAGGTCTAAGAAAATTCCGAGGAGAGGTCTGAGAGGGAAGGAGACGGGACTTTGAGGGATTGATACCAAAGCCAAACTCCTGAAGGAGGTGCAAAGTCCCGACTGCAAAGGAGTGAAGTGGGATCTTGTTGTGCCAGAAGCCAGTCGTCGAGGTACGCAGTCTTGGTTGAAGTTGGTGCTGATGAAGAGCTCCCAAGACAGGTTTGAGGACAGCTG
This sequence comes from Lithobius niger, assembly GCA_023313725.1. Taxonomy (NCBI): domain Eukaryota; kingdom Metazoa; phylum Arthropoda; class Chilopoda; order Lithobiomorpha; family Lithobiidae; genus Lithobius; species Lithobius niger. Next base: position 2,576 of record JAHWFP010257509.1, on the reverse strand, counting down.
TGAAGATTCTAGGTGCGATGTTGACAGCAAACAGGTGGCAGACAAATTCGAAAACTGCGATGTTGTAGATGAAACGAAAGTGGTGACGGACAGATGCATGAAGCGGGATGTGCAGATCGATGGAAACCGTCCAGTCCCCATTTCGAAGGGAATTACAAATGGAGTCGAGGGTTTCCATCTTGAAGTGAGAATTTTAAATCCGTTGAATTAGAGGTTGAAGGTTGAACTTAAGTCTGTAGCATCCTGTCTTCTTTGGGCAAAGGAAGATGGAACTGTAGAAGCCGGGACGAAGGGGTTCGGGACATTCCCGAATGGCGGCCTTGGAGAGAGGAACTTGAACTTCGAATGTCAGCTGGTTTCAGACGAGGGTGGCGAAGGCCCATGGTTTAGGGGAGACCAGTGGAGGATTCCAGTGGAGGGTGGAGAATTCTGGAAGAAAGCCTTTGCTTATAATGGAAAGGAAGAACTGGTCTGAAGTAAGCGAGCAGCATGCTGGAAGGAAATGACGAAGGCGAACCCCAACAGGAAGGGCCGAAGGACGAATGTCAACAGCTTGAAAGAGAATGTTGCTAGGGAACTGGGGGTGTGTAGCAGGAACAATGGTCAGGAGTAGAGCTGAATCCCTGGGAACGGCCCTGCCTGCGGCCGGGGTTCTTACTCAGAAAGGGCGGAGCGTCGGAAGGAGGAAAAATTTGGTAATTCGTTTCATGATTGTTGTGCGAAGGCTAAGGGTGCCAATTGTTCGCAGCACCAGTGCAGAAGGGACAGGAAGGAGTCTTAGTGAAGGACTGCCTGGGCCAAGACGCCGTCAGTTTGCGGGCAATGTCCAACTGCAGAGCCAATTTCGGGATAAGACCCTGAAAAACCGTATCGGATTAATGAATTGGTTACTGCGAAGCTCATGGCGTGTTAAGTCATTGAGGTTAGAAGCGGTGTCGAGAGCTACATCGCAAAGGAGCAGTGATGAAGTGAAGAGAGCCTTAGCATGCCATGGAATGGAATGTGGCGAAGCAAGCTTTGCGAAAGACTTGACTGATGATAAAAAAGCCAAAAGTCTGGCTTCCAATTGAGTAGATTTCCAAAATCCATCTTAACTTCAGCAGTGAGGAACTTGGACTGAGGATACATGTCGAAGGTACGAGGATTGGCAGCTCAATCGCCAGTAGGGAGAAAGAAGGAAGTCTCTCAGCCAGGATGAGAAAAAAGTGTGAACTTGTCTAGTTCCAACGGGTCACCGTTGCCAAGAAGCAGGCCCCCATTGCAAAGGAGGATCATCAGCAAGGTGGTCTATTGTCCGAGGAGAGCATGTTGTTGAGGAAGGCAGTCACGCAGGCCAAAGTACAAGCCAGTGGATAGGCCACGATTCTTGACGGTATCCGCAGCCAGAGACGAAGGCTTGTACAGAAAACAGTCAGGAATGATGTTTTCAACGTTTTTCAGTAGATCATGTAGAGGGATTTCTGAAGGGTTCGGGTAATCAGCGGATGCAAAATCAGCATGACAGGGGCCAACGTTGCTAGAAGCAACCGAAGGGTGTTGTACGTCTTCAGCAATGTTGGAAGCTGCATCAACGTCACTGTCATCAGAAACGGTGACAGGACGAGGAGGCCAAAGGAATGCAGGCGGGGCATCGGTTGGCAGAAAACAGCAGGCTGCTTGCTGGACGAAGGATCCCAGGCGAACGAAGGAGAGGAATGACGATGCGAAAAACCAGGAGAATCGCGCGACGAACGGAGCTATTATGTCCTCAGGAAATCAGAAAGTTCGTCTGAGGTAGAGGCTGGAGTAGAAAATTTGTTCTGACCTAAGTCAATTCTTCAAAATGGAGTGTAATGATCTAGAATGTGCTACTGAATCTGTTAAGCATGTTTTTGCCGATGAAATCTTTGAGCGGTATCCGACCTTTTTAAGCCACGTTTGAGCAAGTTCAAGGATTACAAAGCCAGTATCAGGTTTCCTCTTGTGCAACTCCCATAGTTGGCAGATTCAAACTTAACGGGACACTCAAGTAATTGGGAGATTACAGCGTAACTGTGAACGCGAGCTAGAAGTCGAGCCTGTACCGCGTGCTAAAGAATTGTTTGGTAAATTACCTGGGAGCGACAGATTCCGATCATTGACTTGCCCAATGCTTTTTCACAAGTAGAGCTTGATGATAACTCGAAACCCACCCTTACTATTTCCACCTGCAAAGGGTTATACCAATGGCAACAGGGCACCAGCTCACCTGGAATTTTTCAAAAGAGAATTGAATATGTCCTGAAAGATATCCCTCGATCCCAACCTTTTTGGGATGACATTTTGTTGTCGGGGAAGGAAGAGGTACGTGCATGATAAGGCATTAATTGAAGCATGGTCTGCTTTACAGAACAGTGGTATTTGCGTAAAGAAAAGTGTCAATTTAATCAGGACAAGATTAAATATCTTGGTTTTAAATTAGTCAAGATGGAATATCTAACCTTCCTGAAAAGCTAGAGGCAATTAGGTGGCCCCAGATCCTCAAAATTTTGAAGAATTAATGAGCTATTTAGGGTAAATGAAGCAAGCAGTCTGCATTAAAGACTAGCCTTGTGAGG
>JAHWFP010257508.1:0-10943 GCA_023313725.1 Lithobius niger | reverse complement strand
AGTGTCCTCAATAACGTTGATTTGTGTTACTGGTAACTAGTCCCCAGGCTCCCATGTTACTTCTCATAGGGTATAACGACACGTCTACAGCTGATTAGGGAAAATTCCTAGATCTAAATTTCGGCAGACAGGCAAAGCGTCATATGGGGAAGTGCCTTTTTCTAAAATGGGGGTTGCAGCTAGAAGCACGTGTCCCGGAAGTGGCTCGTAAATGCAAAATTATTATTGTAACCATTGTTTGTATTGTAAATTATAACATGCTAGAGTGTTACACGCTTATCGTTTCAGTACCTAATTGTCAGAATTCATTGTTGTTGCAAATAGGTGGTTGAAATAGCTGAGTGAAATTGTGTTGGTGCTGTACGATGGGTTATATTTGTGTAGTTGTAGCTCTGGGTTGATTGTGTAAGCTTTGAGTTTGATGTAGTTCCTGTTGTTTTTATGGGGTACATGGCAGCAGGCCGCTGCCTCAATTAAAATTCAGAATGGAATGGTTCACTAAGAGACGGAGTATCTTTTATTGCAAAGGTTTGGTCGGTTTTTTATTACGGTACACGACTCCAAACTGAATTATCTGCCCCACGACGATAAAAGGGACAATTTGACTGGAAAGAAGATTAGGAAACAAAATGCACAGGTGGGTACAAAGGTTTGGTCGTTTTTTTTCCCCCACCAAATCCAAATCGTTTTTTTTTTTTTTACGGTACGCGAATTCAAAGTGAATTATCTGCCCCACGACACGAATAAATTTCTCATTACTGGTTCAATAAGACATAGGGTATCTTTTATTCCATAGGAACTTATTAGGTCCGTACAATTACCATACTCTTATGCTTGTTATTAATTTATTTGGAATGACAATAGCAAATGTGAAAATTATGAATGAGAAAATTCATAGACATAAAATACCTCCAGACAAAGAAGGTAGAGATGATAATTACACCGTGGGAGTTTTTGTACATTCACAGGCCTATGAAAGTTGTGATATCCACCCAAAAACCAAAACTGGTATAAGAGAGGCCGCCAAGTTTACAAAAGTAGTGATATCATTCAACCAGGGAAAGGCCGCCAAGGTTAATCCTATTAGCCATGTTAATCCCACCGAATAATACTTTGGATGTTAAATGAAAACTTGAAGATTGCTACCGCTATAGCAATCTTCTAGTTTTAATTTAACCTTCGAACTATTAGTAGGTAGGATTAACTTGGCTAATAGGATTAACCTTGGCGGCCTTTCTTGGTTGAATGATATCACTACTTTGAAAGGCTGACCCTTTTTGTAAACTTGGCGGCTTCTCTTATACAAGTTTTGGTTTTGGGTGGATATTAAATATTTATATTGCGAAATTGAGTGAAAAAAGTGGTGAACTGGTTTCTGAAGTTTGTTTTGCGGTTCAAGCAGGTGCCTATAACCACTCGGGTAGAAAATGTTATTGCTAATGATTACCGTAAAGAAACGCAGGATGCCGGGACAATGCTGCGCCATTAAATACTTACCGTTGAAGCGAGATGATGCCACTCTTGTACACCAATGGCCTTTTTACAGAGGATACTGTTAGCTTTAACATCACTGGTCATTCTGTTATTTCCTTGAGCCAACCTTGTGAACTGCTGACGATGACAAGTGAACACCAATAATGATGAAAAATTCACAAGTGTGTACGCAGTTGACAACTTATTCCTTCGGCGTTGGTGATCATCAGTTGCTTTGCAAAATCCTTCATTGTCACTTTAATTTTTCCTAGTATTTTAATGAGAGGACTCTTCAGAGATAAAAAAAATACAGCCGAAAGATTTATAGTGGAATGCATGAACCTTTTTTTTTTTTCAGATCCGTCAAAAAGAAGACAGAAGTTAAAAAATAATGATTCTTGTGCCAGTGATAGTCAACATGTTGAAAGCTTTTTGTTTGCAAAGCCTTCAGACGTTAAGTCACAAGTAAGTGCAATTGCATAATTTCAGAATTGTATGTGAAACAATTGTGCATTATTACGGTATTATGGTTAGGCTTACGAGGCCATGTTGACCTTCTCTTTTCTCCCTTACTGAATGAACTAACTTTGTAGCAATGAAAGAAACACAAATCAATGTAACTATCAGTTTCTAGTTGCTATGAAAATATCATTACCTTTTTTTAGCATTCTCCTTCTCAATGCTGTTTTAATTACAAAACAATCGAAGATTCTTTCCGGGCTGCTACACTCCGCGCAGGTTTCTGTGCAGCCTCCATCATATAAAAGCCTGAGCGGAGTGATCCGTCTCATCTTTTCTTCTCTAACCAATACCCGTGCTGTTTTCTGCTCCACGATCCTGTTCATCGATCCTGATCCGATGCCTCATACTAAGGGCACACCGAGGGAAGCTCTGGTTCCCCCCGATCCTGAGTCATCGATTCCGATCCTCGAACCTTTGGATCCAGAGGAAAGTGTCGTGCTTCTTGATCCTGTTGACAGCCCTGTACGATCCTCAGCACCGATGCACCCCTCTGCTGCACCAATACTGCAACTACTTCGCCGATCCCTTGTGGACAAGCCGTCCGGGACCGGGAAACTGGGTCTCTTTCCCAAGAACTGCTAAGAGTATAAAACCTTTACTCTCAACTGAAGCTTCAAGCAAAGGCCCGCAAACGAGCGGCTAAAGCAGCGATGCTACCCTCCCTGCAACCACTGGATCTTTCTTCACGATCCTCTCAACGTTCCGTTCCTTCTCGAACCGCCTCTGCGGCTCCACTTTCTCAAGAGCAAGTGCACTCTCTCATGGATTCGGCACTAAAGACCTTCAAGCATAAGGCTTCTTCCGATCCTCCTCCTCCATCCGCCTACACCAGTTCCTGAGTTGCTTCAGCTTCCAAGAGATTTCGCCTAACCGATCCTGTTCCTGGTTCTTCCCAAGGTCCTGATCCGGCTCTGATCCCGATTCCGCCACAACCAGCACTTCCGTCCTTGGCTTACAACTCATCAGATAACGACGAGGGTCAATCCTCTCATCGTTCCGACAACTATGACAATAAGGCCCCCGGATTCCCAGGCGAACCTGATCCTGCGGACATCCCTCTACCAGACCTTCTGAAGACAGCAGAAGCCATTCTTCCCATTTGCTTCCGCTACAAACCTGCTCCCGATGCTCCTCGATCCATCAAGAATCGAGGACTTTCTACAGGTCTCGGCTTTGGTCTTCGAGATCAACCCGCACATCAGCCACCGCTCTTGGGTCAATCAACTATGCTATTAACCTTGCTCCTCCGCATCGGCGGTCTGCTTCTTGGCAACGGTTCCCCTCTGGAACTAGACATTGACATTCCTCCTCCTCGAACCGGCATGGAGGCATCGTTCTTCTGATCCTCGTGTGAGGGCACAACAAACCCCCCGTAGTTTCGACACCTACCCTCAATCGGAATTCCTATCCGAGAAGAAAGATGAGATGGATTGCTCCGCTCAGGCTTTTGTATGATGGAGGCTGCGCAGAAACCTGCGCGGCGGTAGCGGCCGTGAAAGAAATCTTTGATTGTTCTCTAATTAAAACAGCATTGAGAAGGAGAATGGTAAAAAAAGGTAATGTATATTTTCGTAAAGTAATAGAAACCAAAATTGACCAGGTCAAACTGGTATTTGGGGGTAATACAAAGTAAGTTGGAAAATATTGTAATAGTGTGAATTACACTGATGGCTGATTTCCAACATACCTCTTTAGCATTGAGCTTTTCGGTGCAGTCCACTCACGCCTTGTGACACCAGAAATTCTGATAAATGTTATCATTGCAGATGGAGCCTCATGTTTACCGTGTATTTCTTTCTCTCATCACTGTGCAAAAAAGTCCTGCAGAGGTCGGCGGTGGCCGGGCTAGGTGTGTGTATGTGTGTGTGAATCAGCCGAGGCGGCATGGGGCTAGGCTGTAGGGGCGTTCAGTATTATTTTCCGATTTTAATTTCCTGGTACACAAATTTAACAGAGGTAGTACGACAAAACATCCTGTGTGGGAGATAGAGGCGAGTAATGTGGCATGGTGGAAATGGCTCGAAGGGGTGCATTTATTTGTTATAGTGAAGTGCAAGTCTTTTTGGTGACTGGTACATGGTACCTGCTTCTTGAAATATGGAATTTGGCCACCCCATACGCCTATGCTCCCGGGTTGTTATGAATAAGACCAAAAGACGCCTTCCCGTTCGGTGTGATGGAGCCATTAACCTTGAGGACTCTGGCGGATGCAATTGTCTCAGCTGGTTGCTGTTGCGCCTACTGTCAGAGTCGGGCACTAATTGCATGATGAATGAGACACCCTGACAACGGTGGATAAAAATTGTTGGCTTTGGAAGCGTAATTTTGCCCAGGAATGGGGTGTTGATTTGAGTATCATCCCTGTGAAATATTGAATGCGCCCCTCCATGATTTATTTAAAGCAGGCCCACCACCGTTGGGCAGTTGTGGCGCCCTCTACAGGGGGGCCTGTTGCCTAAACGTCGCTGATCAACGGGACATAATGGTCCTCCTAGGTTTGGAGGCGGCTGGTGGCAACGAGGGCGTGGTTAGGAGGCTGGGCACTAAACAGGTGTGTGTGTGTTTCGGCCACTCTGCTTGGGTAGAGGAAGGTAGTCAATGTTTGTGTATCGATTGAATCGAGGTGGTTTCACGAGTGGGCATGGCGTTGCGGTACCGGGCAGAGTTGCCCGGACGTAGGCCGGGGTACGTAGGCCTGAGGTTGATTCAGTCCTGGGTCAGAAGTCCTCGGGTGTTTGTATTAAGTGCTGTGGCGCTGGGTGCAGTGGTTGTGCATGGTTTATCCCGCAGTAGCCTAGGCCTTTGTGAAAGATGAGCTCAGGCTTTCAGCTCGAAGAAATGTGACTGGTGTGCCAAGCTAGGTGGGCCTTTGGTGGCAGAGCCAGGGTGTGGCTACATGAGCTCAGGCAGATTTGTTGTCCAAGGGCAACTTGGCTTCTGTTTTCAATTTTGGTAATCGGCACCGATTGTAAGGTGTTGCGGGCACCCTTGGGAGCAGCGTGCGAAGTGGGTTGTTCCTGGAACGGGCACCAAGACCGAAGGTAGTGATGGTGTTGGATTGCCTTTTTGTCGCAGCTTATTTAAGAGGGAGCACCCATCAAGGTGCCTGACTTGCTACACTTTACCCTGGCGGGCCGCGCTGCAATTCCTTTTTAAGGAGATACGTGGAGAATAGGCCTTGTCCTGGATGAGTTCCAGGGTTGAACAAGTTTGTGTGCGGCTGAAACGCTTTGTGGAGTGCATGCGATACAGGGGCAGGTATTGGGTGCTGCGTCTATCGCGCCAGGCCAACGGGTCAGACGTATAAAGCGCTAGGTGGCCGTGTCCATTCGGAGGATGGAGGGAAGCACAATCAGACCTTCAGTCATCAGGTGAGACCCAGTCAGGGGCAAGTTTGTGCAGTGGTTTGGCAGAGCTGGTGTGAGCTCAATATCTTACTGGATAAGGGTATCCCATACTTCTCGGGACACCCCAACAAACAGTTAAATGCCATTGCCAAAAACGAGTTCACCAGACTCATTAGAAATTTGAGTAACCAACATCTTGCGGAGCCACATCTCCAGAGAGCAAAAGAACGATTCTTAGCACTGAGCTACCCTGCAGGTTTCCTGAACCGACTGATGAAGAAGGCGAAGAGAGAGGGAAGCCATAAGGTTACGGTGGGAAATATAATATGTGATAAGAGTGACACACCAAGAGTGGGCCTTACCTTTCTGGAGGGCGTGACTGATGGAATCCAAGACATTGTGAGGAAGAAGGGCCTTGCTTTCTGTGGCCCTTCATTTCTGTAAAACACGAAACGTTTAAAATCAAGTTTGATACAGAGAAAAACCGAAGCCCTACCAGCTAAGAGAGAGCCACAAAAAGTCCGAGATGAAGTGACTGTGGGAAAGGTAGCGAATACGAGAGGAGTGTACTGTGTTCCATGCAAGGGCTGCAGTGCTGTGTACGTAGGAGAGACTCGGAAGGTTGTGAGGACGAGACTTAGTCAGCTATGGGAAATGCCAGGAACAATAAGGAAGACAACGGCATTGCAGCGCATTGCATGAGCACGAGATTGACTGGGGAAACACGAAGACACTGGTTTGCCTCGAATAATGCTTCGGTGTCTTGAATCGATTGCAATACAACACTATTCGGCGTACAAAGTCCCCCTTATGAATCTTCAAGGCCCTGCCAATCCTAATGTGTTGCACCTAGCAAGTAAACCATGAACACGACGCTTTGTTGCTGAAGGAGTTGAAGATCAACCACAATGTGGGAGATCGGCCCAGTAAATACTGGAGGCCATGCTCGCGTGTGTCTTCGAACTTGATAGCAGACGATGTAAACAAAAAAAAATGTAGCCAGAGTTCACAAAAACCACCCTTATTGTGCCTGATGAAGATAACTGCTTAGTTATCGAAAATTTGCAGATACGTGAGTGTCTCCATTTTTACAAGTGTGCCTTTAAAAAAAAATTTAAATCCATTTACGGTGTCTTTTTTTGATTTTGGCTTACCGGAAGAATAGTGACTCCTCTCCGATTAGCTTCTCGTTGGGCTAGAATGGTGTAAAATGATCAGCTGAACAACATTTTCCCATAACATTTTTGGGGCAAAGGCTTAGTTTGGCCGTCAGAAATTAATGAAAGTCGTACTCTAGCACTAACAGACGTACAAGAGTTCCATGTTCCCAGCTGACATCTTTTTCCCGTAAACAGTTCACATAAGTGGGTTGTTATTGTCAGTTTAGTTTGGTTTTGTTGTTATTGTCGTTAGGTTAGGTTATAGGTACTGGCTTCTGTTTGGCGTTTCACTTGTAACGAACTGGTTGGGGTTTGGCGTTTCACTTGACGGACTTTGGCCCAGTTGATGCTTTCCTGCGCGGCGCCCTTTGCCTCGAGCCTGCCTGCCGGCAACAAGATGGCGTCACAGCCTACCTCCCGTAATGCTAACTTTGGACCTAAACCCCGGCCAAACGGTGCGTTTGCCCCAAAAATGGAAGAGGAAAACATTATTCAGCAAGTAATTCTTAGTCCATTAAAAAAAAAAAAAAAAATCTGACGGGAGTCATTATTCTTCCGGTGTTCCTTGATTTTTGTTGGAAACATGCACTAAATCTACTATGTTGGCTTTAGTATGTCACCTTGCTAAATAAGACCATTAAAATAGCGGTTGAAGGCAAGAGGGGTAGATTCTGCAGTTTGTCTGGATGAATAGCAAAGTAATTCAGTGTATCTATTATTGAACTATGCTACATCACTGGTTTCTTTTGTATTCATTGTGTTTTTTAGTTATTCTTATGTGCTTTTTAGGTCAGCATTCAGTCTCTTGACCAATCTGAAGTAGAAACATCAATCGAAAATGAGCCCAAGCATGTAGCAAGTATACAGAATGCTAGTACCACTAGCAGGTTAAGTGGTCAGTCATCTTCTGGTTCTCAGGTGATTCTTAAGCCAAGCCCTATGGATACGAGTTGTGCTTCCCAAAGACTAAATATTGACAGGTTCAGTGGGAACCTTTCCCCAAATGCCTCCTCAGATATTATTGGTGGAAACAGACGACATCAGACAACGAACCAGTGTAGTGGGGTAGACAGTACTGCTAGCAACTTTCCAGCAGAGCATTTAACTTCTCAACACCAGAAAACAGAGTTTGAGGAAGCCAGAAAACATCATCTTTCATTTGTCACAACCAAGCTACTTGAACCAGAAACCGTAAGTATTATCAATAAGGGTGTACTGATCGGAGTTTGTCCCACCAAACCGATCAGTCAACTCAATATCAATAAATGACAACATACAGAACAGTATTATTCCTCAGATACTTCCACAATGTAAATTTGCATGTTTGTCTGCATTTGCGACAAAACCCTGATCGATTTTTAACACCCTCTTCATCTTTTCCAACCAACTCAGGAGCCCTGGCTCCGGCATCCCAAATTTGTAGCTGGGTGAGCTAGCAGTATGGTATCTTTGCAGGCTTGGTGCTTATTTTTTTTTGTTTTAGCGTGTGATGGGCTCTGGGTAGAAGGTGTCGAGCGGTGGAGGAGTAATGTCGGCCACGTATAGTTAACCCGCTTTGGAACAATAAAAGTGAGAAAATATGCACTGAGTGAATCATTTATCAAGGAGAACCTCTGGTAGATTTGTTAAGGTTATGGCGTAGGTACCTTTTTAGTCATCCTGCCTTATAAGCACATACTTTCTGATCGGCGCTGGAGGGCTGCTTGTTTGTGCGCCACACACCAAGTGAAACTAAATGTAAAACACTATAAAGCATGAAATTGGGGATAAGCAAGATGGAAAGCCAAATGGGCGAGAGGTGTTTTAAATAAATATGGATGCAAATCTCGGCAAAAATTTGTTTTGAGGCTCAAATTCAAAACTCAAGTACTGATCAGTATTCTTCAAATTTTTGATAGGCTTAAGTAAAAAAAAAAAAAAAAGGGTGTTAAAATTATGGTAATGCAATGCGATACTGTTGACTTATACTTTATTTCTTGTATCTGCCATGTACTGTTTGACTCTTTCAGTTACACCTTCCTCGTCTCGCCTGTATATCTCACTACACGAGCACTGATTATCGAATCGCTTGGAATCGGAAGTCGACACTAATTGTCTCTTAATACCAAACGAGATAATCATTTAAGGGGAATTGAATCGCTGCCAACTCGACATGAAATTTCGGCAGGTGCATCACACATGAACCTGCAAGGACCCTCAAATCCAACAATAGCCGGCAACTTATCATCAGCCGGCAACTTGGTGATCATCTAAACAAGAAGTGGCACTGCCATAGCAACCAACAGACTCTGCCTGACACACAACAACAATCTTGGCCTGATGGACACGGATGGCTACGAGCTATTATTTGAATAATTCCTTCAGTACAGCTAGCACTAACAGCAATGGAAGAATCAGCAGAAAACACAATCTATAACAGCCTGAGGAAGGAGTACCATAATTTAACATCTTTTTTTTACTTATGCCTATCGAAATTTTGCAGAACACTGATGAGTATTTGAGGTTTGAATTTGAGCGTCAAGACAAATTTTTCCCATAGTTTAATGAACATTCAAAGTGCAATGGTAGCATTTTACTTTGGCTGTAAACCTATTACGTTTTAAAAATGGCTCATGAAGATGAATTGCTTCACAAGCCAGTTTTAAAATTATCAGGGATGTTAACTCTCAATAGCTATTTACGTTGTTATTTGAGCTTAAATAATGTCAGACTACTGAGCGGGGAATTGAACCCACGACCTTTGAAACTAAAGGCCGAATTCCTACCGCTAAGCAATATTGCCACCTCCTTTTAAAAGGAAATGTCCATAGGCAGCGTTTAAGACGCACACGTATGTATATTAGCATACACTTTCCAATCACGCCTGGAGGGACGTTTTTTTATGTGTCACCACCAAGTGAAACTGCATGGAACGCACTAAAAGTGTGAAATTGGGGATAAACAGTGTGGCTGTAATATGGCTAAGCGGTGGGACTTGACTTCGGTTTCAAAAGTCATGGGTTCTATCCCGGCTCAGGCAGACTGACATTAAGTTCGAAAGGCAACGTAAATAGTATTTAACACTTCAAGGTAGTGTTTGAAAAACGCCCAAATATTTAGAAATTGTTCAGCTGTTCCACTCTTAAGTTACCATTACCGCCCTTGAGACTAACTTTTATTGATTAGGGCTGAGGGAAGATGTTTTCACTTCCATCCTAAAATATTTTCTTTAGATGTAGGCTAAATTTTGTTTTATTTAGTTTAAGAATGATTCCATAGCTCTCCATCAAATCAGTAGGGAATGACCGAGTCCGGATATATCCGGATCCGGGAATTATATTAAGCCGGATACCGGTTGCAACACAACTAAAACATGTCGCCGTAAACATGTTGCATGCCTCGGCAAAATAAATCGTAGTAAAATAACTAAGCGATCTATGGATATAAACAATTGCTGATGTAAAAATTATAGTGTAAATTATTGCACAAAAATATACTTGGGATAATCGTATTAGGTTTTCATAACTAAAAAAAAAAAGTCGAAGTTCGACTACGTAAATGCACTTACGAAAATATTCACCGTCCATTGCAGTACACTGGTTTTCTTCCATTACAGCATTGTTTTTTAAGTTTTTAATACCGTAGAAGTAGTTTAAAGTTGTTTTATTTCCTAATTTATATTCGCTATCGTTGAAAGCAATCCGTCTACGGCCGAAATCACGTTCCCACTCCCAGCCGGCTGTCCGCCAAGAGACGCGCACCTGCTAGCTCCAATGGCTGTGACCTTGACTCGCTTCGCGTGACGTCACTTGCGAATGGCCCCCGCCCCGATGAGTGATCACTTGCCAACCGGGGAATCCCAGCTTTCCATCGAGACCAAGATGGCGGCCCGTTTGTTGCGTTGTTGAATTACGACAGCTTGAACCAAGGTCTAGTAGTAGCAAACAAAAGCAATTTCACGTCAATTTTGACGACACGGCCAACAAAAACATCATTTGAGTTAATTAAAAGATGATATTAAATTAAATAAATCCAAAATAGGCGTGCCACAGTACCTAATTCAGTCGGAAGTACACCTCCGTTGTATGCAATGGCAATTTTTCTTCGCAAACAGGACTTTGAATCGAGGGTGCGTCGGGAGTTTTAGAAACGGTTTTGAAGTGACGATAAATCGTGGTTTGGACGCCAAGGGGTTAAATTCGAAAAGTAAGACGGTTTAATGACGGCATCAAAAACTAGCAAGAAATAATAGCATGATAAACCAAAGATGACTTCCATGTTGCAAGAGTCGAGACAGTTTTGTTCATAAAATGAAAAAAAAAAATACAGCTTTTTTTATGTTGATTTCGTTCCTTTTTTTTTTGCTTTCGGTCTTTGTTATACTGTGCGCACTACAAAACGGAACGAAAGCAATTAAAAAAAGCTGTAAATAAAAGACCTGTTGTGTTTTTGATTTTTTTTT
>JAHWFP010257507.1:0-23220 GCA_023313725.1 Lithobius niger | reverse complement strand
ATGCGATGCCACGCGGCAAGGGTGCTCCACGGGAACCATTGGTCACGGTTTCTTCACTGCCTGCCGAAATTTCTCTCACTGACGCACCTTTGCCAGGTTTTTCCACTTTCCGCTGTCGCTCGGAGACGGTTCACTGCTTCCCACGGTGCCGCTTCGGGAACTGCCGTCGACGATGCCGCTGACTCACGGCCCTACTCAGGAAACGGTAACCACTTCTCTGCTGCAATGCGGTCAACCCCCGGTCCCCGATTTTCGCACACTTCAGAAGAAACTCTTCTCAGCAAAAGAAAAAGATGCTCGTCTCAAGCTGCAGGTAAAAGCCGCCGGTCTGCTGTCAAGCATGCCCGTCGGTCCCATTGGCCCCTTCATCGTGCCATTCCACTACGTCCATGCTCTTATGGATTCAGCTCTTTGCTCTTTTAAGTGAAACAACCATCAGCTCCCGATCCTTCCGATTTCACTGAGGAGTGGGTGACCTCCACTGTCAAGAAGCCTTGCTTGTTACCATGTGACGTTGCCGGTCAGTCACATGCTGCTGGTCCGTCAGCTTTTCACACGGTTCCTCGATCTTGCCCTTCACATCCCCCTTCGGCCGGTTCTGATGAATATTCTTCAGTCACCACCGTACCAGTTATCTCGGACGGTCCGCCTTCTATACAACCTTCTAATCAACCTTTTCCAGGAGCTCCGGATCCTTCCGAAATTCCCCTGCCTGATCTATTGAAGACTGGAAGATATCATACCAGACCGTTTTTTGTTAAGCAGTCCATCTCTTCTTCCCCGGCCTGGCTCCAGAACAGAATAAGAACTGTGGGCCTGTCTACGGGTTTTAGGTTTGGTCTGCGAGGCCGTCTCCCTCTTCAACATCCACTTCTCGGCCGGTCTACCACATTGCTCACCACTTTTTTGTGTATGGGAGGTGTACTCTTAGGAAACGGTTCCATCTCGAGTTGGATACGGATCCTCCACGACCATGCCGTGAAACAGCATTTTTCCGACCTACAGATGATGGTACCGTTAACCCAAGAACTTTGGTACCTACCCCCAGTCAGAGTTCCTTACAGCCCACCGTAAGGTGGACTTCGGTTCCACTCTGTTTCTCCCTCGCTAGGTCTGTTCCTTCGTCTGTGTTCCTTGACAACGGCTGCCTCCTCTGTCTCGGTCTCCGTGCGGTTTCAAAAGCCGACTTTCTCAATACAGCAGCCAATGTTCTTTGTGTGAAAAAACTTTCTACGGATCCCCCCACTGGACCAAACACGGGATATGGCATCGCTCATCAGCCAGGTATTCCGTAAGGCTCGTTTTGCAACATCACTCTATGAACTGGTTCACCAGAGCTCTTTTCAATTCTAAGATTCAGCTCCGCAATACGGCCCCCATTTTCTCGGTTCCACCTATCACATCCTTCGGAATCAGCCCATTCATGAATGGGACACGCTTTTTCGCGATCTCATTCCTAAACCAAATTGCTGACAATTACTCCCTCCCCTTTCCGGTGCTTTTTGTGCTTTCTTCAAGCATGGCAGGACATCAACGGTCCTTACCATCGTAGCGCATAGTTTCCACCCACGGTTTCTGACTCCGCCTGTTCAACCCCCTCCTTGGTCTACCGCAACACCCCGACCCCCGTTGGACCTTCTTACAGCCCAAACCTCCAGCCTTTTAGCAAAACATTCCATCAGGGCCGCTCCCAATCTGGACCGGCTGGGATTCTACAGTCACATTTTTCTTTCTTCAACCTTCGACCCCTCAACCAGTACGACAACCCTCATTTCCACATGGAGACGGTAGAAACTATTCGGTCGACCCTCATGCCCAGCGACTGGACAGTTTCTATAGATCTTGCGGACGATTATCTTCACATCCCCCTTTGTGCCTCTGTCCGGCACCTCTTCTGACAACACGGTATACGAATTCCTCTGCCTCCCATTCGGTCTTAATGCTGCCCCTTGAATATTCACCACAGATCTCAAACCCGTTCTGGCCTTCCCACCACCAGATACAGGCGAATGCATATCTCGACGATTAGCTCCTTTCTCATCAAGACTGTCGACAAGTGTTACACCACCTTGGGTTGGGCGTCAACCTTCCCAAGTCTCAGTTACTGCCCTCCCAAAAATTCCCGTTTCTCTGTGTCTACGCGACAGTCGTGCCTTCCGCAGCTGGTAGCGTCCGTTCAATCCAAAATCCGCAGCTTCCTACGGTTATCAACCTACTCCTTACTGTACTTAAACTCACCCATTGGTTTCCTGGACTCTCTCGTACTGCTTCTCCCTTCGGTTTCCTGAACTCTACCATACTGCTTCTCCCTTACGGCTGATGGATGGTGCAACCTCTTCATCACTTCCAAATCGACGTGGTCGGACCAGCTGTCCTTCCCAGGCAGGCCTCTACGACAACCGCTTGTCCCAGCCTTCCCTTTAGATACTTTTCTATGGTGGATGGACGTCCTCCGTCTGATGACAACGGTACCTCTGAACCACTGCCACAGCTCCACCTATTCACAGATGCCTCGCTACACGGTTGGGGAGCTCACATCGGCAGCCGTATAGCCTCCGGAACCTGGCTACCAGGAACCGAGGACCATCTCAACACACTCGAACTCCCCATGGTTCTCCTCGCTCTTATGCATTTCTAACTAATAGTAGCAGGAAAGGTAATACAGGTTCACATAAACAACACCACGGCGGTCGCCTTTCTTCAGAAGGGTGGCGGCACCCGATCCCGGACCCTTCACCAAATCGTCTTTTTTAATTATAGCTCAATGGTAGACCTCTTTGCCGCAAGGGTCAATGCTAAACTTCCCCGTGTTCCGGACGACGGGACCTGGGCTGTGGACGCCCTCACCCTGAACTGTGCCGCAAGAGGGTAATCTGGCTCGAGGCGAGAATGTGTATTTCGATTACTCAGGGTGAATGAAAACTGAGCATTTGGGGCAGGTTAAATAAAAAGTCTACGGACTTGAATATTGCAATGCGCAATTGGTGGTGTGAAATATCACGGAGGCGTAAGTGGCGGAAGGCTTGTGATGAATTCCCGTGTATTAATGCAGTGTGCATATGATTTTTGGTGGTGTTAATCGTGCAGGTCCCGTTGGTGTAGGTTGATTTCCATGGATGGCTCCATGTGGTGTGGAGGGGGGGGAGTTCCTGTAAGGCGATCGGGACGTTTACATTATGTCGAAATTGTCATGCGACATTTGGTTGCCTGGCCTAGAATTGGTACCTGAGGCGTACGTTGACGTTGAAATTTTTTTTTGGCTATTGTTGGAATGGTTTGTCGGCTGTTGAGTATTTGGAACTGGTGCCCGTTGGGAAACGCAGGCAGTTTGGTTGATGTGATTTCATACTTTGCATACAACGCAGATAAGGGTGTCCGTACTTCGTGTACGAGGTTAGGAGAAACTAGAAAGGTGCCTCGTGGATAACATGTTAAGTGGTATGCCATTTGTGGTGACGTGTAGCGTATGTGCAGGCGACTAGAGGCGGGCCTGGATTAGTATTCAGTGCTGCCGACCTTCGGGTTAGGCGGCAGGCCACCGCCTCTCCCCAACATGGGGTGCCACGAGTGGATTAATCTGTATGCATACCTAGATTGCAGTGGCGTTTCGGAGGATTACGTGTGTGCCCTGGTTCTTTCTCAGGTCTGGAGAAATAATCTCTTGCTCGCTCTCGCTCTCGCTCTCGCTCTCTCTCTCTCGCTCTCTCTCTCTCTATTGTATGGAGAGAATGTGGTAGTGGCATTTAAGGGGGTTTTGGTGTGGGTCGCATTGCGGCCCTGTGGGATATGACGCGAGGAAGCGGCCCTGTGGGCCATGACTGGAGGGCCCCTCGGAGGGGAGAGGGAATGTGGAATTAAAGTGTTTATTTCGTGGGGCAAAACGTCCTTTTTGTCAGGCTCTCTTGTTATAGTGCGTAGGTGCCGTGGCGATGCCAAGAGGGGTCGTTCAAAACCCTAACGTTGGCGGGTTGCGTGCTGCTGGCAGTGGGTCAGGTGGACTGACGTGCCTTAGTCGGCGAAGGGTGGCAGTACGCCACCCTAGCGGCCTCATCGTGTATAAAATGACCAGGGCAGCGGCGCCCTTCCCTTAAACCCAGCTACATTGCAACGAGGTAGGGGCTGTGAGGGGGGGGGGGTGCTTTGAGGTATCGGCGATAATCCATTAGAAGGACCAAGCCTTCACGAGCTGCAGAGGCGCTGGAGACTGGACGCGGGCTGGAATAGCTGTTTCTGTCCTACATACGACCGCGCGGGCCAGGGGTTTTGTAACAGGCATCAGCGACATGGCTCTGATAGGGGGCAGGAGGCCGGCATGTACGTAATACATTTCCGGGCCGGCATGGGGTGCTCTGCAGCGGCCATGGCAGCTTCGGGTTGTGAAGCATCACTGTCCCGGGCAATTAGTATTTCACTCGCACTACCAACGAGAATTGGTGCCGGGTCTAGCTGGTCAGCTGTGCGAACGGATAAACAGGTACAGGGACTGCTTTAATAATCCGCCCGCCTCCACTGGCGCAGGAAAACGATGCCAGCCGGCTGAAAGCAATGGGTAGTAGGCATGAGGGAGGCAGTGGGATGGAGAACCGGATGTGACGTGGGGAGCGGGAATGACGTCAAAAAATTGCATAAATTAAGGAAAATTTGTACTCAAATGGTGAAATAAAGGGTGCCGATTGGTCGGACAGGTAAGAGGGACTTCCACCAGTTAACACAGCTTCGACGGATTCTACTCTGAGAACTTCGATTCTCCTGCGAGTTCTCTGCAATCACCAATTTCCTAGGACTGAACGTATAAAAGATTACACCGTCTTATCTTCATCTGTATTTTTTCTGGCGGAATTTTATTTCTATAAATTTTCATATTGATAATTTTCAAATATACCATTGCCAATTAGCCGTTAGATTAGCCAAATTGAGTTGGTTTAATCCCATGTTGCAAACACTGGCTAACAATCGCTGATTTCGTTCAGCGCATGCCCTTTATTTGTTTTGTTTATCCCTGCATCTTCCCCGTACTTTTCAAGATTTCGGCTGCATTAGAATTTATTCTCGACATACGATACGCTTTTAGTTGCTTGCAGTTGATTTTATCTATAAATTCTCACAAGCTAAAGTTTCAATCCCATTTTTGCAGACACTGGCGAACAATCGTTGATTGCGTTTGCTTTGCGTAGCTTGTGTGTCATCAGCGCATGCCCTTTAATTTTGTTTATCCCTGCACCGTTCCCTTACTTTTTCAAGATTTCGGCTGCATTAGGAATTATTCTCTCGTAAGATATGCTTTTAGTTGCTCGCAGTTGAGACACATGTACCTAGGATTGTGAATACACAAACTCAGCGCACCGTCTTATGTATGCTCTACCTTGCTTTTGAGGAATTTCGTGTCTATAAATAATTAGCCGTGACATCAGCACGTTTTTTATTTTTCGTTTGCTTTCTTCGTTCACATTTCGTCATGCAGAAACCCCCGAAGGTCACTAGTAAAACAGCAGAACGTGAAGCATTTTATTTTTGGGTTATTAGCAAAAAACCCGTTTGCTCATTGATGCTCGTATTGTTGCTTAACCGTCATTTGTCCTTCGTTGCTGTTCAGCTTTTAGTTCGTCCAGGTTTGTACAATAAATCTAATAACCAGTGTTGATTGTTCAAGCCATCGTTGCTTGAAATCTTTGGTTACAACTTAGAAAAAAAAAACCTGGTGTCGATTTTCAAAACCCTCTCACGCATTTGTCCTGACCCCTATAACCCCCTAACAACAAAAGGAGTGTTCAGATCACCATGCACATGTGTGTAAAGGTTCAGCTGAGTAGACCTTCTCAATTTTGGCTAGTCTTGAGCAACGAGTCTATGGGATTTAACATAATGGGGCAAGCGTTACTACCAGCTAGTCAGTAACATAAAAACGTTATTGACGCATGTTTCTCTCTGAATGGTGGACACTCGTCCTTTTAACTTTTTTTTCTTTATCCCTGCACCTTTTCCTTGCATTTACCACAATTTGAAAGATTTCTGCCGCATTGGTATTTATATCATAACGTGCCAAAATATGCTTTTAGTTGCTTACAGTTAAGTGTGCTAGTGAGGCTGCCTTTTTTTTTATTAATCAATTTTTTAACGATGGATGTCTATACAATGGGATGATCTAGATAACAATGCATTGAATGATACCGTTGTATTTGCGAATAATGATGGTACTCCAGATGTTTCTCCAGCGAGCCTGTGCCGTTCTACTTTACCATGGAATCAGCAAAATTGTTAATTAGTAAAAACTCATCTGTTTGCTAAGGAAAGAAGGGAGGGTAATTTACAACCACAGCTAGGGGGTCTGGGGGAGCGCTGTAAGCATTTGTGTAAATATTGTCAGCTCTAAGCTGGCCAAGAATTGGTCTCATTTAAAACAGTCCTATGTCAGACTATTTTAAACAGTGAAATAATTGAGTTAGCACAGGTTAACCTTTTTTAAAATTAACTGATGGTACAGTATTAAAAACAGTAGCTTGTGTGTCATCGGCAGCTAATTCTATTTTTGAAATCGTGTTAGGTGTGAACGGAATTAACGCGTTAAACCTTTTGCGCGAGCCCAAAATGAATCATAAGCCAAGTAAACCTGCCCTCGACACCGCTCGTGTGGCAACGCCCCCAACCAAGCCTGATACTGCAGACAATGGCAAGAGCCAACCAAAGAAACGTTTACGAAAACGTAAGCAGACTCGGGCCCGTACAGACGGGAATGAGCACAAGACCCCAGCGGGACTGGCCATCCAAAACCGGCCACGACCCCACAGACCCGATGGCGCCAGCGATCCAGCCTATCGTCGTTCCACCTCTACTAGAAACGCCCTCGAAGGGGAAGGACCAAAGTAGGAAAGCATCCCAAGGATGTCCGGCAAACTTGCCGCAATTGGAAGAAGTTAATGTCACCACGTCTGACAACTGTCTGGAGCACCGCCTTAACACTCAAGGGACTATGCCCGTAATAATACGGGCATGCGAAACTCACTTAAAGGACTACGCCCGCATTAATACGGGCAGACTTTCAACTATGCAGTAAAATCAGCCCATACTACTCGTGGCCTTGATTGGTGCTGCCATCTGGTGGCAACTTTTGACATTAAAAGTACGAAATGCTTAGATTCCAAATGCGGCCAAATCGAATTGCAAAAATGGCGCCATGTTCTTCTAACAGCAACTTTTTTTCTTTCAAAAAAACGGGTATGATTGATTTTAATTTGCATAATCTGCAAAATAGCCACATACAATTGATTTAGTTTAATGTACTACCACGGTTTATTTAAAAAAAAAACTGTATTCGTTTTGCGTATTTTGTTTAGCATAGGTAAATTTTCCAAAATGGCCTTTTTTCGCCAGTCCCCAGCGGTTTTTTCCTGTTAGAATTTCCAGTCCCTTAAGTGTTAATAGTTGAGCCCCAGTTGTAAACAAACCTCTTAAAAGTTAAAATAAAACGTAGCTTTTCAGATAGTGATGTAAGTCGCAGTTTGTTCATGTCCGGAAAACCGGAATTAGCGAAACCAGCTTCTCAACTTGGCTTGTTGCACGAAGCAAATCAAAACCCCTAACCTAAAAATTAGTAAACGCAGCTTGACTAATTTTAAATTAAATCGGGAGTCCCAGTAGTAAAATGCATTTTTTTTTTCTGATCCCTTTTAAATATAGGACCGATGTTTTAGTGTGAATTCTATGTCAGTCTAGGGTAGAATAAATGCATTATTATGGCTCTAGTACTGGATAGATTTTCCCAGTAAAACGAAGGTTACAGTTCTAACCTAACCAAAAGTTTTGTCAGTTTAAGAGTATGTAAAAACGTTAAATTAGGTCTCCCAACTGAACAACTAAAACTTGCATAGTTTTTCTTTTCCTAACAAGACCCCAGCGGGACTGGTCAAGCCAAAACCGGCCCATGACCCCACAGACCCGATGGCGCTAGCGATCCAGCCTGTCGTCGTTCCACCTCTACTAGCCCTCGAAGGGGGAGGACCAAAGTAGGAAAGCATCCCAACTGGTGCAGTCCACCATGTTTAACCCTGGTAGTGTGTAAATTTTATTCATGTTGAGTTTTATTCATGTACACTAAACTTCCAAAACCTAAACCACTAGTTTTCCCATTCAAGTTTCTTTTGAATAGTGAGTTGTATACCAATGCAAGCGTGGCTCCATCTAGGAGCAACTAAAACTAAATAAGCTACTTGTTGAAATTTTAATTTTAAAACTTCAGAGACTGTACAAACCTGAAAAGAAACCTGTCAATGCCGACACACTTAGCCGGTATTTTGTTTAAACAGTAAACTTGTTCAAACTCTTTTATTTTCAGTAAAATTAACTGAAAATTATATTTTTGTCTTTAATATTGACATTTTGGTCTGTTGGAAGCTCATCCTTAAGCAACTTCCAGTTAATTCCTGTCATTATCAACGCCTTCCTGTGTGGAAGGATAATTACAGAGATTGTACGACACGTTTAATAATATTCATTATTAGCACAGGTTCTACGGGAATTTTAACTTGTCCCCGGTTAGTTCCTCTTCAGGTTTTCTACGAAATGGCTTTTGTCGTTAAAAGGTTGTTGGGTATAAGCCATAAAACCTCCCAGTGTTGTATTTTTATGTACAAGTTGTTTGGTAACCTCAAACCATTCTAGTGGGAGTAGTTTAACAGTATGGAGCTGGTGGTTTACGGCGCACCTATAGTATTCAATTTTCTCACAACTAACGCAGTCTAGGTTAATTGAAATGCGGCGGAGGGTTCCTAGGGTCTCTGTGTTAAACTCTCAACTTTGAGAGCTTATAACTCCGTCAAAAGTCAACATTTTAAAACCAAATTTGGAATCCAGCCTCGACTAGTCAAGGCCTCTCTATAGTCCAAAAATTGTGAAATTCGGTCCAGCCAAAGCCGAGATCCAGAGCGGGGCCAAATAGACAACTTCTTGTTCTGCTTCTTCTTGTTGTTGTTCTGGGGATACTTTCATCTGTCCTCTCTACAGGTCAAACCATTTGTCCTATGAAGCTGGTTCTTAGCTCATTTTACAGGTATTGCTCTGTAGATGTGCCCTTTCCATAAGGCATTTTCTAATTGGTCAAGTGGTTCAGGGATTATGGAGCTGTAAACGACCAGATTGATTGTTTTACGTTGTTTTAGACATTGTTGTTATGCAACAATGCCAATTAGCAAACGCCAGCTGCAAGACTGAAGATTAAAGGATTTGTTTCTATTATTAACTGGCGATAGCCAGTGTTAGTAAGAGTCAGCCTAGGGTCTCTGTGTTAAACTTTCAATTTGGACCGTCAACTGCACTGTTTTATAGTTTAGCTGCAATTCTAAAAGTAACACGAATTAATAAACAAAAACGGAACGTTAAATGTTTAGAGTAAGGGTCTAATAGTCAAAACCTAGAAGGAACACGGACAAGGTTTGACAGTAAGGGTCTAAGTGTAAAATTTTGTAAGAGGCTGGTAAGCATTAGACCCTTACTACCCAGTGGTCAGAAATAAATACATTTTTACGAAAAACTGGAAATCCTCCTACAATGACCCATGTGATGATCCAGTGGTAGTATGGTATACGTTTGCTGCTTTGCTTTATGTTGAAAATTATTTTTCGATTCTAGTAACATGGCAGGGTATTCGCAGCAGAGAGCATTACTGGTTATCCTCTACCGTAAATCTACGAAATATAATAAAAAAAATTCTAAAGCATCAAAAGACACAAAATGCCAAACTTCACAAGAAAATTATGTTCTTAAAGTTCCATAACAATATTCTAAGAACAAAGAATATTACCTGCTACAACCGTTCATACACACGTTCTGTCCGAATAGACTAGAACTAATCTAACCACCGGGTAGTAAGGGTCTAATGCTTACCAGCCTCTTACAAAATTTTACACTTAGACCCTTACTGTCAAACCTTGTCCGTGTTCCTTCTAGGTTTTGACTATTAGACCCTTACTCTAAACATTTAACGTTCCGTTTTTGTTTCTTGCGTGTTCTTGATTCTTGTAATTTTAACTTTGCTTTAAATTTTTGGTTAAGTTCGGGGCATCTATTGCGCAGGTGCAAAAATGATCCGCTCTCGTAGCATGATCTACCGTTAGGTTTACTAGGGTTAGATTTTACATGATCATTACTGGCGGAGTCCGGTAAGGGCTCTGCAGTACCAACCGGTTTAGCTGCAGTCTGATAACTCCTGTTACCACACCTGTTAGATGCTTTAGATGCATTACTGGCTGGTCGGGAAGCCATTTGCGTAATGCAATTGGGCAGGCTTTCGTGGATTGTTCGAGGAGAATTAAATTCACAAGTTCGTCATAGCTTTTATTTACTTTAGCTAGTGAGGCTCAACGGGAAAACAAGGTTTCCAGTTCAAAAGCATAATCGTGATACAACTGCTCCGGTGACTTCAAGGGAACGAAACTGGGTTTCCACCGACTCTTTAGTTTGCACAAACCTGTCAAGAAGTTTAGTCTTAACAATCTCATAGTCATGAATATCAGCGTCTGGGAGCTGATCACACACTTAATTAAAACCTCTCCTAAGAGGGGTTGTAGTCCTACTACCCATTCGTCTTTGGGAATCTTTTGCGTTAACATAGTTCTTTCGAATATTTTGAGAAAACTTGGGCGAGTTGGGCGTCCATTTATTAACTAAACGCACAACATCGGTACAGTCATCAGTGCGGGAGCACCGCGTCCAATCTTGGCTGGCTTCTCCTCACTGGTTACGGGTTGATGCTGGCAGTTGATGCGGGCATCTCGGCTGGGCAGGCGTCCACTCGGTGAAGCTGCTGTTCCAGTCTGGCTCCAGGAACAGCGTTGTTACTGGGGCGGGTTGGGCATTGATTTATAGTGGCAATACAGGCGTCTTTCTGGGTGACTATTTTGACGGAGTCACGGACATCTTTTTCTTGCAACTTTCGTCCAAGTTGCGGTTAACAGTAGCGGTACAGTAGTTGCGGTTCAACTGTAGTAGCATGGCAGGGGGGAAACGCTTGAGGGAAAAGCACCTGTTCATCCCACCGCTGCCACCAAATTGTAGCGGCCGAAGCTACGACTGTCGAGGTGCTTGTAGCCTCGCCGACATCAATGTGGTTTTGATCCTTTAATTAATTTTCTAGGTGGCGTTTTTTACTTTCCAGGGAACGGCACACTTGTACTACTGGCCCAGTATGGGTAACAGTCATTTGTCCTAATCGTAGGCTAACTAAGTAACTTAAGGGGGGGGGGTGGTCGCTGCCACCAGGTGGGTGGTTAATTTAAGTAATAAGTGGTTTTCTTAATTAGTTAAATGTAGCAATTAATCGTACTAGCAAACAACTGGCGTTTCACAAATTCTCGGTTTATTAAAGACAGTTAAATATAAAACAAGTATTTACATTTAAATCTGGCAAGAATTTACATTAAATTCGTTTCAACCTTTACACCATGATGCAAAAAAAAATAACAATTTTGACATGAAAAAGTTCTGCCGGGAACTCACAAGAACCCACTATTAAGTGCAAACCGTGGGAATTACACAAAATACTACCAGACTGTTTTCTAAATGCGACTTCGAATCAAATCTGCCTTTTTAGAATTTGTTACATTTAAGTTACAAAAACTCGACCAATAAAAAAAAACGCTTACATGAGTTTAGGCAACTAGCCATCGAAGTCTGCTACTACAAACCTAATTAAAGTGATCATTTTAGTGTTAGAATAAATTCGTACAGTAAACCAGGGGAAAAAGCTGGTTTTTAGAAAGGACCGTGAACCCTGACGTTATGGGGGTGGGGGACCAAGAATGTCGATAATGGCGTCACCGCCCATAAATCTCAAAGTTTAGGTTAGTTTTAAATTTAGAACTAAAATTTTGAATGGGGTTTCCAAAAATTAAATTTTCTGAAATAATACTAGTCTATACGAACCACTACCTTCACCCGGCATAGCAACATTCGGACGGGACATCTCCTTTACCGACTGGCGTAGCTACCTTTGGCTTTGAGATCTGTTGAGCGTGTGCTGAGGAGTGAGGGGAGCTGGGGCTTTTTATTCTAGAGGCCGGATTTTGACTGCCACTAGCGCGGATTGGCAGGAGAGCTATGGGGGTCTGATTGGGCTTGGAGAACAATGGAAAAGTCTGCTGAGCAATGGGTTTTCGCTTGGAGCCGTTTGAAGGAACAAACGTGTGACTCAAGAAGGAGTAGAGATAGACCAGTTGAGTTAAACTCGTTTGGAACGTGAAAAAGGCCTTTAATTATTAATGATTGCATTCTTATTAAACCATGATGTTATGCATCGCGACTATTGAAGGAAAGATCTCAATAAATACTGTTTTTACTTAAAGGAAGCCAGGTTTTACTTTGGAAATTGGGTAGCCAAGTCGGATTTCCAAGGAACAACTAAGTTAAAATATAAAAAAAACGTGTCCGGTGGTTTTTGGTATCAACATGTTGCCTAAGCTCTGGTAGTGGTGATGGCAAAAGATTACTTTAAAATATTATAAATATAAAAGAATAAATGTACCAGCAAGATGCTATAACGCATTTAAAAGTTTCTATTATTATTTGCAGCCGTAGATAATGGTTTTGGCAGTTGAAAATTTCTCAAAAGTATTCAAGATTGTCACCGTAAAAGTATGTCTGTACATCAAAATGAGGTTAAGTACCTTCATAGAGGAAGCCCCTCCTATCACACACTAATCTAATGTCTTTGGCTTTATGCCTAAGTGAAAAAAAATAGAAGGTAGATACAATTTTACAAGTTTTTAAAAAATGGCGCCTCGTGCGCTACGTGTGTTACGGCATCAGTTTCGTGCGTTTTTCAATTGGCTGTAGAAAAAGTTCTAGATGGAATTTTCGGGACGTGTTTCCGGGGGAATACAGGTAAAGTTCATGGCTATTAAGAGCTTTAAAGTTGAGGCGGATCGGACCATTTTTCGTGGAGTTACAATTGGTTAAAGTTGATGTTTTCACGGCACCGCAGCGCCGAGGAAGGAAAAAAAATAGTTCGTTGCCGTTAACGAACATTCCCTCAGTTTTTTTATCGTTTGAGCAGAGGTTGCTTCTCAAATCTAGTGAAGAACCGTGCCCTCTTAACAAAGTAAAAAAAAAAAAAAAAAATAAGTTTTGTTCCGATGGTTAAGGTTGATAGAATTGGATCAAATTCACTAAATGGTATAGTGATTTTAAGTTGAGTTGAGCTTTTAATTTGAAATTACGAAAATTTCCAAAAGATGAGACTTTTCTCTACTGGAACACCGTTCCAGCTTTTAAAAAAGAATCGGAACGCTGTTCGGGCCCAAATTAAGCTCGGGGTGTGTGTGATGACTTGAATATAGCACGCCAATATATGTCGGGCAGCCGTGGCGATCCCACATACTAACAAGCATATGTGCTAATAACATGGGTTCCCTCTGCAACGACGGTTTCCACAGCTTCCTCCTACTCAAGTTAGGGCCTTAGCGGGCATCCTTACCTTGATGCTATGGCTCCATACTATGTATTCTGTATCTTTATTAATGTATTCCAGTAATGCTATGTACTTTGATGTGTGGTCCAGTCCCTCGAGATCAGTGGCCTGGATGGCTCTGACCTTGCCTGCCCCTAGGGGTAGCTGCTAGCAGAGATGGCTCATGGGATACCAGGATATAGTGCAGGATGTACCTTGCACCACCAGTGGCAGTTACTGGCTGCAGCTGTAGGTACTTAAGGCCTTGCAGCCTCACTCTGGGAGCTAGTACCTAACCAGCTAAGAACTCTTCCTGAAGTGTGCCACTCTGCTAGAAGCCCAGATCAGAGCATCCTTGAACCACTGGACAACATCTCCTAAGGACAGACCGCGTGGCCCTGGAATAAACCCTGAAATTACCATCCTTCTAGCGTTCTTCCTTGTACCGGGCACAGCGGGGTTGCACCACCCACACCCTAAAGTGTTCAGAAAGAAGTGACAACTAGCAAGTAGTTATGAGTAGTGACAGGCAGCAGGTGTTACATTATATAGCCTTTATTATCTGACCATGATGCATCTTGATACTCAAGATGCAATGCAACCATACATAGTTAATACCAGGGCAATACTACCCCTAGTGGCAGGCAATATCCATGTGGAGCTACCCACATATACCGCACATAGTTACCCCAGCTACTGCCGATATATCGCATGCATTGGGATCATTAAACGAACTCCAGCATATACGACAAGCCCTGGAACGTAAACTAAACTAAACTGTCTTCTAAACTTGAGTAGAGGCCATGTCCCACAGTCTCAGTGTCATTTTACATCCTTAACTGATGCCTTGGATAAAAAAAAAAAAAACAATAGTGATCGAATTAAACAAAAAAAGATAACCCAAGAGATATAAATGAAACACAAATGCTAGTGCATATACCTGTGAGAATTTCAGCTCTCGTATGGATAGTCTGGAGAAGAAACTTGAAGGCTTCATAATAAATCAAACACATGATAACCAATATTGTAAGTAAACTGGCGGATACTTTCACTAATAACACTAAATGCCTTACAGTGTGTCGAAGCAAATGTTGCAAAAAAACATCTGTGGACGGAAACGATTGTACTCTTACTGTGAAAACATTCCTAAAAGCAAACCTGATGGAAGAATTGAATTCTGCTCAGTTAGAGCTGTTGATCAGGATATAATAGCAGCACGAAAACTGTCAACCTGAATGTGAGAAAGAGGGGAAAAACCTTAATAGAAAAGAAATGTGACCAAACTAAATCCTACAATATCTAAATCAACTGCTGAGGTGTACGATTTTCCATACAATTTACTGGAATGTCTACCTTTAAATTTGGACTCGCCATGAAATACGTCGGCGTAACACTCAAATCAAGAATTGCGCGTCTAAATTAGATAAATCCCACCACATCAAGAAAATAGTTTGAAAGGTGACGGAAACCAGCCCGCCGCTGGGGGTGTAAATTAAAATTGTCTGATCAGCGGTGATTTGCAGGTGAGACACCTGAGGTTTTCCAAAGTGAATGGTATTTGTTCTGGGACCTGGTGCACGTATTTAACAGATTACAACCTTTCTACCTAAAATTTTGAAAAGCTATATTAACACATCTCGTATTGTGTTTTGCGTTCGTACAAACAACATTGGCTTGGATACGCCTGAAGGTCTGGCTAGACGACTAAATCTGATGACGGAGTGTATTAGGGCTGAAAACAAAAATGTCCATATTAGTATTGTTGGTCTATTACCACAGTGGAAACCTGGTTGGAGATTGGTTGGCACTTTAACATACTGTGTGCTATGCCTCGATAGGGGCACCTTGGCTGAGGGGCTGACCGTCGTGATTAATAAACAGGTTACTTCTGGGGTTTTGGAACCCGCGGGTAACGTAGAGGCAGTTACTATTGACCTTGGCCCAGACAAGCGTAGACTAATTCTTGGTTATATACCAAATGGGTTATCTGAACCTGATACTGCTAACATGACAAATTTTTTCTTTGAAAATGCCTGATATCATTGTTGGAGACTTTAATATGACTCACATAAATTGGTCATCTTTAAATGTCTCAAGATCGTGTCAACAACTATTTCTTGATTGTATTTTGGATCTAGGGCTTGAAAAGTTGGTTACCGAGCCAATGCGGGAAAACATTTTGGTATTGGTGGATAATGATCGACTGGACTATGATTTGGAAGTATTGGAGAAATTTAGGCTAGTACCAGTGACCATAATATGGTAGCTTTTAGTGTGAATTTGGGAAAAATTGGCAGTCTTGGAACATATAAAATAAATTACGTACATAATATAAACTTTACCAAACTACAGATTGATCTCGCCCTGGTAAATTGGCTTGCTAGCTGGCTGACGTTCCATACAAAACTTCAAACCTTGATAAATAACAACACTTGTCTTTAAAAAAAAACGCTGTATAAATGGAATCCTAAGGTGGCCTAAGAAAGTGATTAAGCTACTAAATTTTGACAAAAAGCTATGGAGGTGCTAAAAAAAAAGGCAACAGAAAACTATATAATGATTATAATAAATGTAGTAAAGAACTTGGAAAACTGGTTTAGAAAGCAAAAAAGAATGGAATGGAATTCTTGAGTGTGCTTCAGCAGCTCTATTTAAGTATCTAAAAAAAACGGGATATGTTCAATAACTGCCTCCTTTTAAACATAACGGTATTAACCATTATTGATGAGTTAAGTGAGGCTAAACTCATGAATAATATTTTTATTAAGAATTTTACAAACCATTTGGAAAAACCAACACTGATATCAGAAAATAATGAATATTTAACTTCGTTTCACTCTTTTGCTCCCACCACAATAAAAGAGCTAGATGTCATATCTATTCTTCATAAATTCATGAATTGTTGCCGGACCTGACGGTTTTTCGGCTAAATTTTATAAAAGGTTTGCAGTTGAGCTTGGTGTACCGCTGGCTGCAATTTTAAATAAATCTCTTTTATGTGGTGAATTGCCTGCCTGTTGGGGGAAGGCTGATTTATTACTGTTATTAAAAAGGGAAATAGTTCCGATCCCTTAAACTAGCGACCCATTTCCCTGACATGTATACCACGTAGAATTGTTGAAAGGATGATTAAAGACAAAATAATGGTGTACCTAACTAAATATGGCCTCATAAGTAAACAGGGTTCGTACCAGTGCTTACAACCCTTACAAGTCGTTATTTTTCATTTTACCATTTGTAAGGCCTTACAAGTTCTTGAAAAATTGTAAATGCAGCACTTAGTCCTTGCAAGTTGTTCTTTTAATTTCCAAAGCAATTGAATAAAGCCTCTGCTGACTGTTTTTGTTTATATATTATTTCAAATTTATTTTCTTAAAATCAGTTGGATGCTGAACGCCTAACTTAATCTTCACAGCTGCATTTATAAAGTGGTTGGCAGTTTCATTCAGAAATCTTGGAAACCGTTACATTGCAGTGTGAAAAGTTAATATTACGTATACAGTACCTACCAAGCTCTCGTTGTAATCCTTTTAATATGAAGTTTTGTTCAGGTTAGCTCTTCTTAGTTTTTCATGGCAGTGTTTGCAGTCGGCCCAAGTCATTAATTGGATGTTACAGTAAGGACGTTTTGTCCTGCCAAGATTACCAAAGTGTTTGACATGGCAAAGTATAAAGTGGGTATTACTTATGTACTGAATTTGATGCTGCTTTGTTAGAAGGCATATTTAGGTGGGCAAGCTTGCCACAGTCTGAATCAACACACCGTCTATTTTTGTTCCCGAATGGTGTAGTATCGCTTGTTTTTTTTTTTTTTTTTGTCCTAAGAGGGACTGGAAACAGTGCTAAGAGCAAACTTCTCTGGCCACTGTTTCGGGACTCTTGTATCATTATCTGGGAATAACTTAAAGTTGGAGACAATTTTCAATTTAACCCAATCAAAAATAACCATACAAAATTGGACTTATTTGCTTCATTGGAAACAAAATGTTGCACAAGTGAGCAGCAGAACTTCCCACCGGTGTCTGGTGTGCTTGACACTTGATACTTAAAAGTCCTTACAAGTCCTTGAAATCCATTCAGCCAAAATGGTACCAACTCCGAGTAAAGATCAGTTTGGTTTCTTACCAGGCAGGTCCGCTGTTTTACAATTGTTAGGTTGTCTTGATGATTGGACTATGGTTATGGAAGCCTGTAACCCAGTGGATGTAGTTTTAATCGATTTTGCAAAGGCGTTTGACTCTGTATCACATTCTCTATTAGTTTTAAAATTAGTCAAATGTGGCATAGATGGTCATACATTGAAATGGATAAAAAAATTTTTCGTACAAACAAGTATGTGTTGGATGCTCTATCTCTGACGAAAGCGTTGTTACGAGTGGTATCCCCCAAGGCTTCGTCCTGGGGCCGTTTTTATTTCATATTTATATTAATGACCTTAAAGTGTTAAACCCCAAAATTTGTGGACAATGTGAAGTTATACACTGTTGTTAATAATTTTATTAGTTATGTCCCGCTGTACTTTCAGCCTCTCTTCTGGAATTTGAGTAATGGTCGTCGACTGATTGGTGCTTGCCCACATCCGGCTCTAAATTTAAGATTTTCAATATTGGCCAAAAAAAAAACCTGCTAAACGCCTATTTCATACTTGGTGTGGAATTAGATCATGAAACCATGGTAAAGATCTGGGTGTTTGGTTTACGTCGGACGTGAAAAGTGGTTCACATTGCGACCACATTGCAAAATCTCCTCGGCAGAAATTGGCCATAACCAAGCGCTGTGTTACCTCCGGTGATGTGGCAACTATGGTATGGGCATTTAAGGTGTTCGTGAGACCAATTCTTGAATATGATAGCCCAGTCTGGTTTCCCTATTTACGAAAGCACATAAACCATATTGAGTCAGTTCAAAGATCGTTCACTAGGTATTTATAGGGTATGAGAAATGAATCATATTCCGACACGCTGGAAACTGACGTTTACTGATTCTTAGATTGGAAATACTGGAGATGAGAAGTTGGACTTGACATTGACAAGCCGTATTCCATTATCCATGGTCTTAACAGGTATACCAAGAAATAATTTTTTTTTACAGCGTGATGGAAGCGTGACAAGAGGACTGTACGGCCTATCAAGAAGGATTATCGTAAATGTTTTCTCCCACCGTGTGGTTTACCCATGGAATGCACTTCCTGCTGATGTTGTTCAGGCTATGCTACATCTCTTGCTGTTTTTAAACGTAAACTCAATCCACCCAAAACCAAAACTGGTAGAAAAACCCGCCAAGTTTCCAAAAACGGTCGGCCTTTGAAGGTAGTGATATCATTCCACCAGGGAAAGGCCACCAAGGTTAATCCTATTAGCCAAGTTAATCGCACATACTAATAGTTCGAAAGTTAAATGAAAACTAGAAGATTGCTTCTAGCGGTATACGACATCTCTTGCTGTTTTTAAACGTAAACTCAATAAGGTAGATTTGAGTAAATACGTTAATACGTGCGCATAATTTCTCTTGGACGACGGCAGATTTCACTTTGTTTGTTTCTTCTTTTTGTAGGCAAGATATAAGTGGATATTCAAATATTACTTCCTTGACCTTTTGTATTACCACAATAAACCATTAAGTCGTCCAAAAATTGAAATTGCAAGAAAATAAAAATGAATATGTTCAAGTAAAATCACATAAAAGGATCATAAAAAGTTAAATTATAAATCAAAACAAGTCAACCAAACAAAATTTTTAAAACGGGCAATTGCTATAAAACGTTAAAAATACTGTAGGCCCTAAGTACTCTCCAAGGTGAATTTTATTCAACCTCTGTTTAAAAATCTCAAGGGATGGGGCAAGAACGACATCCCTAGGCAACGAGTTCCACTGACGAACGACCCTATTAGAAAAAAAAACGCTCAAGTTAGAGCGTTCCACGACCAACTTAGGGATTGCCACGAGTACGATCCGATTATTGGAGCCCAAAGAGACGATCACCAAGCCGGTGCGGGTCTCCTCGCAACAAGACAGGTAAAATTTAGGTCAGCTCTCAGCCTGCGCAATTCGATGGAATCCATGTTAAGCAGAATTAGTCGCTCATGATAGGAAAGGCGGCGAGTACCGCGCAGTAAAACTGCGTTGGACTCATTCAATGTGAACTATATCCTTCACTAGGTATGGCGACCAAACCTGGCTGGCATATTCAAGTAACTTAAATTAAAAATGGTTATTTTACGTTGAGGTTTCATAATGTTCAAAATTTGATTTTAAAGGTTTAACTCACTCAACTTGGGTTTGTACGTCGGTGAATTTTCAATCCTTTCCTCAAGCCTCAAGCCTTCAAGCCTTTGAAATGTTATATACACTATTTACACATATTTCATGAAGTTTTTGGAATACTACATCTCCTCCTTCTTCCTTACTTCTTGTGGTTGGTGGTGGCTGTTCTGCGAGTTTGAATTTAAGTGTTTTATGGCCCCTGTTGTGATTGGGCCGGCTTGTATTTGCTTCAGTGCTGGGATGGGTTTTTGTTGTAGGTGGTGGGAAACGAGTGCATTTATATTTCGCCCCTTTAATGAGATTGCAGGGGGTTGGTTTTTGGAGCTCTATGGCAATGATTCCTAGGGCTATTCTGGGGTAGAGCTTCTTCTCTTTAAAAAGGATTCGGAGTTTTGGAAGTCGGGAAAGTGGCCTGTGTCAACGAAATGTACTGCTAGCCCGTCATTTAGGTTGTATTGCTCCAACTTCATTTTCTCGACCTACTACTTAAACGAAACTACGACAACATCAGTTTCCAACCCTTCACGAAACCAACCCAAACTAACCGCACCATCGATTTCTCCTCCAACCACCCCATGTCCATCAAGAAGGCATTAGATATCAATGAAATGAAACGCACCAACACCCGATCCATGGACCCTACCACCCTCCACTCAGCCACTTCCAAAGTAAAAGACAAATTCAGGCTCAACCACTACCCAGTACATTTTCCATCCGCCTCAAGAACACACTCGAAAGAAAAAGAAAATACTAAATTACCAGTTGAAACAGTTACCATCCCTTACCTGCAATCTACCTCCGAACCCATCCGACGCATCCTAGAGGAGGCCAACATCCGCACAAGGTTCTCCACACCCTCCAACATTAAAACACTACTTCGACCAAGACCACCACCCATCCACCCCACCCTACAATCCAATGTTGTGTACCGCATTCCATGCCTACAGTGCCCCACCACCTACGTATGCCACACTAAACACATGATCAAAACCCGAAATGCTGAGCACAAATCAGCCGTTCAGCAATTCAACCTTAAATGACGGGCTAGCAGTACATTTCATTGACACAGGCCACCTTCCCGACTTCCAAAACATCGAAATCCTTTTTAAAGAGAAGAAGCTCTACCCCAGACTAGCCTTTGAATCCATCGCCATAGAGCTCCAAAAACCAACCCCCTGCACTCGTTTCC
Source organism: Lithobius niger (assembly GCA_023313725.1). Taxonomy (NCBI): domain Eukaryota; kingdom Metazoa; phylum Arthropoda; class Chilopoda; order Lithobiomorpha; family Lithobiidae; genus Lithobius; species Lithobius niger. The sequence goes on along the minus strand of JAHWFP010257507.1, from coordinate 2,332 downwards.
CACCACCTACAACGAAAACCTATCCCAGCACTGAAGCAAACACAAGCTGGCCCAATCACAACAGAAGCCATAAAACAATTAAATTCAAACTCGCACATCGGCCATCACCAACCACAACAAGCAAGAAAAATGGACGGGATGTAGTACTCCAAAAACTTCACGAAATACGTGTAAATATCGTATATAACATTTCAAAGGCCTGAAGAAATCCGAGGAAAGGGTCAAAAATTCGCCGACGTGCAATTTTAATCAAATTTTGAATATTCAAGTAATGGTCGCACATACACCTTAAAAGCCCAAACAGGGGTTTTTCTGTCACCAGACTTGAAAAATTTCGTTATCATTGCTGCACGTTTACGAGCTGTATTAACAATTTGATTGCAGTGATCTGAAAATGAACAGTCATGAGCAAGCCAAACCACAAGGTCCTTTACTGTCGCACCAACTGTCCTTTACTGTCGGACAAGAGGAGTCTAAATGAAGATTATGATAACCTAGAGGCGTGACAAAGGATTTGAGGGGCACGATGGGTAATTTCCAGTTCATTGACCAGGAATAAAGCCTGTCAATCTGATTGGCAACCAAAAAAAGTGCCACTATCCACCAATTGGGAGTACAATTTTAGGTCGTCAGCGAATTTCTGTAAGGTAGAATCACAGTGTTTCGCAGAAAGATCGTTCAGATATAAAATAAAAAGTAACGGGCCCAATACTGACCCCTGCGGTACCCCGCTACCAACCATAACAGGGTCAGATAAAGTCCGCTCGATCTTGACCCTCTGAATTCTACCAATCAAAAAGTCGGTTAGCCAAGACCAGAGATTTCCTCTAAAGCCGAGACAATTCAACTTGGTCAAAAGTTTAAGGTGTGAAACCGACTCGAAACGCATTCAAAATCGAAGAAAATGAAGTCCACAGGGACACCTGTATTAACAGAGCAAGACCAATCGTCAAGTGCCAAAATGAGCTGGATGCAGGTAGAAAGAAAGTCCAGGTAAAAACCCTAACTGATCATTTGACAACAGATCACACTCCTCAATAAAGGCAAACATGTTTTTTCCGAATTAAACCCTCAAGCAACTTACAGGGCACACAGGTCAGGGCAATAGGTTTATAATTTCCAGGGTGGGAAGCTTCACCTTTCTTAAAGATAGGGCTAATGTTGCCGGTCTTCCATATAGTGGGGAGACAGCCGGAATTGCATGAGTGATAGGTTCAAGATCCATGATAATGGGATACACATTTGATATTTAATTTCTTTAAAAAAAAATGTGCAGAAAAGCAATCTGGGCCCACTGCTTTGCTAGACTTGATTTGTTATAAAGAACCAAGTACATCCTATGCATTTAATGAAAGGAGGGCAAGTCAAGCAATTTGGGTTGCCATGCCATACTGGAGTGCTGGGAGAATCATCAATGAAATATATTGAAAACTCATAACTAAGGATGTTTGCCTTGTCAAGAGTAGCAGTGCAAAACCAGCCATTGAGTTTGAGAGGTGGAATAGTTTGTCTGCCAGCAGATTTGGCTTTAATTAATCTAAAAAGTGAGGTTAAATTCCCTTCACCAATTACCTTTTTTTTCAGTATTTATTTTGTGCTCTCGAACAAGTTTGTGTTATTGTTTTATATTCCAGCATTACTGCAATAAAAGCCATAATATGTCAGGATGTTATTTGTTACACTGTGTCAATAAATGTAGAATAAATCACACAACAACCATTCACTGCTAACCTCCTTCTTTACTGTTTAGAAAACCCACTACAACAACTAGTTAAAAGGTCTGCACTTAATCACACAACCAACTACTTGTTGAGTATTTTAAATTAAACACCGATAAAGGTTCACACCTAACCCTAGAGTTCCCTCACTCTAACCTCAATTCACTTGACACCTACGTTATTTAAAATAAAGGCCAAACAGTATTTTAACAATTCCGATTCTATTAATCAATAATCACTTTCATTCCTGCTTGCTTAATTATAAGCTGTGATGTCCTTGGCATGGACACACCTAAGCCCAGCATGGGCACCAATGGCAATGTCTGACACGTACTACCAGAGTGTAGGCTACAGCTGATAAGACAACTAGCTTCCTGTTTACTTCTCTTTAAATACTTTTACAACAGGAAGTAATGTGATATAATGATAGTATATACATTGAATGGGTCAGCCTATTAGGTAATTAAGGGTTATCTAGGTAGGGTTAACCTATTGACATGAAATTGAAGGCGGCCATTGTGGAGCACACAAGTGAGAGAGCGGGAAAAAAACAGAAAAAAAATCTAAGTCTAGCTGGAAATAAAATCATGATTACGAAGGCAAGATGTATTTTT
>JAHWFP010257506.1:29566-46892 GCA_023313725.1 Lithobius niger | reverse complement strand
AACACGGAAAGGCGAGAATGGTGCCCAGCCAACTGACACCTTTTTCCTGACCTTTGATACGCCAGTTGCACCGCAGCATATTACTGCCGGTTACCTGCGCTTGAAGGTCAGGAGTTACGTTCCGAATCCGATGCGGTGTTTCCGCTGTCAACGCTTCGGCCATACCAGTGGCTCATGTAAAGGTAGGCCTACCTGTGTTTCCTGTGCTCAGGCAGCCCATGAGGGCGCTGACTGTGCTGGCCCGAAGCAGTGTGTCAACTGCGGTGGTCAGCACCAAGCCTCTTCACGGGACTGTCGTGTTTATGTTGAGGAACGTCGAGTGCAGGAACTAAAGGTGAAGGACGGGCTTTCCTACTCGGAGGCCCGAAAGAAAGTCAAACTATCGGCGCCGGCTATGACACGTTCTTTTGCGCAGGTGTGCAGTGCGCCATTGCCTGGCCCAGTTAGTGAGTCTGCTGATTTGGCAGATGTACGCGCTGGGCTCAGGTCTTTGACGACGACGGTGGGCAAGCTTATAACTTTGTTGACTATGCAACATCCATCTCTGCAGGGTCTTTTGGGTCCTTCGGACCCGGTTGCTGCCTTGCCGTCTACATCTGCCCAGCCTGCAAGTGCTTCTGCTCCTGCTGCTGTTTCTGCTGCTGCATCTGTTCCCAGGCAGGTTAAAGCTTCAGCTAAGCCTCCACCTGCCCGGAGTGAACCACAGAAAACGTTGAAGAAGAAGGCTCCTGCTGGTAAAGCCTCAACACCACCCGTGAGGACGTCGCCACCAGGAGATAAGGTGAAACGGTCGTTGAACGGCCAGCTTGCTGAGGGGTCCGTTGTGTCCCCTCAACATCTTGATGATACTTTGCCCATGGAGCAGGGAGAGATTTCCTGTTCCAATTCTCCGGAACTTTTTCCTCCTTCCGAGGACAATTTCGTTCTGAACCTCACTCCATCTTTTGATTCAGGTGAGGATTCGGATGTTATCGGATCGCCCAGAGGAGGAGTTGAGGAGAATGATTCAATCTTCAGCCCGCCCTAATGCCTGCGCATGCCATCGTTCAGTGGAACTGCCAAAGTTATCGGACCCATGCCGAAGAGCTGTGGCTGCTTTTGTCGCATTGGCGACCTCTGTGCTGCTGTCTACAGGAAACCTGCTTTAAGGCGTCAGATAATCCGGTTGTTCGAGGTTATTCTGTCTACCGTCTGGATGCTGACCTTGTGCCACGTGCACATGGTGGTGTTGCAGTGCTGGTTCAACACTCGCAGCTGCATGCCATTGTGCCTCTGCACACTAGGCTTCAGGCGGTAGCAGTTCGTGTTTCTTTCCATTTGGATATTACTGTCTGTTCGCTTTATTTGCCACCGGATGAGGTCTTTGGGGTTGGTGACCTGGAGGACCTGGTCCGCCAGCTTCCTGCCCCTTTCCTGTTGCTGGGCGACTTTAACAGCCCCATGTCCAGTGGGGGGGACCTCGTACAGACAACAAAGGGAGGATCCTTGAGGAGTGGATGCAGAGGGGGTCTGTTTGCATCCTGAACGATGGAGCCATGACACACTGTAACCTGGCCACGGGCAATTGGTCAGCGGTGGACTTAGCCTTTTGCTCGCTTGCCATCCCAGTTCACTTCACTTGGAGTGTCACTGCCGATCTGCATGGAAGCGATCACCTCCCCATTGTGTTGTCCACAACACAACAAGGGGGGTTCTGTGGCTTCCAGGCCAGCCCGGTGGGCGCTTAAGCGTGCTGAATGGTCAGCTTTTGCTGAGGCTGCTGTATTTCAGCGTGCGGTTGAGGACTTTTCTGATGTGGATGAACTTTCCACTCATTTCGCTGACGTGGTCCTTGCTGCTGCTCATGCTACTATCCGGCGTACGTCCACTCAGCCGCGGCGGGTTCCTGTTCCGTGGTGGACACCTGCTTGCGGGCAGGCCATTCAGGCCCACCGGCGAGCGTTGCGTGCGTTTACAGTCAGCCCAACTGCTGATAACTTTGTAGCCTTTAAGCGCTGTCGTGCCCGTGCCAGGTTTGTCATCCGTGAGGCTAGACGTGCTTCGTGGGCAGTTTATGTTTCGTCGATCACGCGCTCCACGTCTTCTCAGCAGGTGTGGCAGAAGGTGCGCCAGATCTCGGGGAAGACCGTGCCTTCCCCGGTTTCACAGCTGAAGGTGGCGAATACCGTGATCTCTTCTGTGCCGGATATCGCCGACTGTCTTGTGTCTGCGTTTGCGCAGGTCTCGAGTGATAACCATTATGATCCTGGTTTCCTCAGAATAAAGCGTAGTGAAGAGGCTCACCCTCTAGACTTTCGCTCCGACGGGCTAGAGGAGTACAATTTACCGTTCACCAGGCAGGAATTTGTTTCCGCTTTGTCCAAGTCGCATGACTCCGCCCCAGGGCCTGATGATGTTCACTATCAGCTGTTGAAACATCTGCCTCTTGCCTCCCAGCAGTTCTTGCTGGAGATGTTCAACCGTGTGTGGGCAGAAGGCTCTCTTCCGGCAGCTTGGAGGACAGCAGTGGTCATCCCGATTGTGAAACCGGGCAAAGACCTTACTGCTCCTTCCAGTTATCGCCCAATCGCTCTGACTACCTGTGTCTGTAAACTTATGGAACGGATGGTCGGTGAGAGGTTGGTCTGGGTGCTGGAATCACGGGGATTCCTATCTGCGTCCCAGTGCGGCTTTCGACGGTTTCGATCAACCATCGATCATCTGGTTGCCCTTGAATCGGATGTGAGGGAGGCTTTTCGCCTGCGTCAACATCTGGTTCAGGTTTTCTTTGACTTGGAGAAGGCGTATGATACGATGTGGCGTTATGGGATTCTCCGTAATCTCTATAACTATGGCTTGAGGGGACGGATGCCACTGTTGCTTTCTGCCTACCTCTCAGGCCGTTCTTTTCGCATTCGTGTCGGGGCGACTCTTTCCCGCCCCTTTGTCTTGGAGAATGGTGTGCCTCAGGGAGGTGTTCTTAGTGTCATCCTGTTTGCTATAGGGATCAACCCCATTGCTCAGCAAGCTGCTGTTCCCCAGTCATTGTTTGTCGATGACTTCGGCCTGCGCTTTCGGGCAGCTCGCATGCAGACCTGCGAGCGGCAGCTACAGCTGGCAATTAACAAAGTCCAGACCTGGGCGGTAAGTAATGGTTTCCGGTTTTCTCTGGACAAGACTGTGTGCATCCACTTTTGCCGCCAATGAACGCTGCACCCGGATCCTTGCCGTACTTGGGACAGGCACAAATTCCTGTTGTCCCACAGGCACGTTTCCTGGGCCTGGTGTTCGATTCCAGGTTGTCTTGGCTTCCACACTTACGTCAGCTTAAAGACAAGGCTTTGCGGGCGCTTAACATCTTGCGGATCCTGTCGGGCACTTCATGGGGTGCCGATCGCACTGCCATGTTGCGCCTCTACCGAGCCCTTGTCCGCAGCAAACTTGATTATGCGTGTATGGTCTATTATTCGGCTAGTGACTCCACTCTCCAGATATTGGACACTGTGTATCACAGTGGCCTGCGTGTGGCGACTGGGGCATTTCGAACTTCTCCAGTGGTCAGCCTCTATGCTGAGGCCTCGGAGCCACCTTTGGCCATTCGTCGGCGACAGATTGCCATTCAGTATGCTGTGCGTTTACGTGCTGTGCAATCCAGTCCTGCTTGGTCCATGGTTTTTGGGCCAGACTTGCGAGTCGGTAGACGCAGGGTGGGTAAGGGTGATTTCCGCGATAGGCTCCAGCAGTCCTGTCAGGAGATAGCCTTTGAAATGCCCTGCGTCTTGAGGCTTGGGAGAATGCCAGTTGCCCCTTGGCTTGTCCCAGGTGGTAGTTTCATTTTTGCTCTGGCGTCCCTCCCGAAGGGTTCCACTCTACCAGCAAGGTACTTACAGGAGTTCCGGCGGCTGAGTTCTCAGTACGCCGGTTATCAGCGCCTGTTTACTGATGGGTCGAAGTCAGACGTTGGCGTGGCGTGTGCTTGTGTGTGTAAGGGAGTAACGGTTGCCCATCGCCTTCCATCAGGCTATTCTGTGTTCTCTGTAGAGCTTTTGGCTCTTGGTTTGGCGGTGGAATGGATCCTTGACTTTCAGGGCACGCATTTCATCATCTTTAGTGATTCCATGAGTGCCCTGGAGTCCTTGGCGAATTACAATCCTCGGAACCCCTTGACACAACGTGTTCAAGCTTTGCTTTCCCGCTTGCCTGGAGAGCGGAAAATCGTGCTCTTTTGCTGGATCCCGGGCCATGTTGGGATAGCAGGGAATGAACAAGCTGATTCTGCTGCGAAAGGGGCCCTTTCTGGCCCTCTCGGTAGGGATCTCAGCCTTGTTCCCTCAGATGCCTTTCCAACTCTGCGTCTGAGGTTACACGCTTTTTGGCAAACCTTGTGGGACAGACAGGACGGTAACAAATTACGGGCCATTAAAGGGACTGTCGAGGAGTGGCACTCGGCGTGTCGCCGCAGTCGCCGTGAGGAGGTTGTGTTGGCCCATTTGCAAATTGGTCACACCCGACTTACTCACTGTTTCGTTTTGCGGGGGGTTGACCCTCCTGAATGTTATTGGTGTCGACGGCCACTTACGGTCCGGCACTTACTTGTTTATTGTCGCCATCTTGATGGTGTTCGTCGTCGTTTCCATCTTCCGCATGACATTGCGCGTCAGTTGGGCGATAAGTCTGTCCTCCTGTCCGGTGTTTTTCAATTTTTGCAGGAGGTACAGATGTATGACAAGATTTAGATTAGGGGTTTGAATAACATCTCTGTAATGTGTGGTGCAGTGGCAACCCGGACCACTGCACTGTGACTGAGGTTGGCGCTAATGACCAAGTTGTCGACGCGCCATTAAGCCTCAATTCCCCCCCCCCCTTTTATTCACCTTCCGTAACTCGTTTATAAGGCAACGTACGACTTATCAAAATAACACCATAAAATAAAAAGCAAAGGAAAGAAATCCTTTAACATGTGATAATTGTCACCATTCACATTTCCTGCTCAAGACGATATGTATTTAATCCCCGCCGGGTTTTCCATTCACACAATACGGTATCAGTACCAAGGAGGAAAATACGAAACCCACAATAGCCACCACGAACGCAAGGGGATTAACCAAAATTCCCAGATTTAACGTTATAACTAAAAGCCAAACCTACTTCACCAACTTTCCTGCTAAGACCAGCACGGATTCATATATATTTCATACGCCTGTTCACATTACCAAACCCACAGCAAAATCCAAAACTCGAACCACAACCTACAAAACAAAGCAAAAAAAAATCAAACTTATACCATCTCTTCGATATTAATTAATTACCATTGAAAAAAAACATTTAAACAAAATTGGATTAAAAGAAAAGTTTCTTAAGAGATATTCCCCTTCAATAAAAATTCCCAGAAGCCATAATTGGGATGAAAGACTCCCAATTATGAGAGCCTCCCGCAAAATATCACGTGTGGTCCCCTCACTCACCTCTCAATAATCTCCAGAACCCGGTTCGGCCTCGGGTCCGATGACCACGGATCACACCAGTCCGTACGGTTCACTCCAATTACTAGTCCATTTTATCTTTAAGGCCACTTAACTTTACAGCTCACAAATATTAGTCCAAACAATGTAACGATGCTGCTAGCTACGTCGAGTCACTGCTTGATTCTCATCATTGAATTAAACTAACCTTACTTTTAAAACTTCAACTTTAAAGCCTGGACACAACATTCTGACTTTGACTTTTTTCAACTAATTAACCACGGAACGAAATTAACTGCGACTATCACCCAACTCTGATTTCCGGTCATGCCACGAATTACAATTTTTTGGGTGTTCGAAATTTCCTGCACGCAAGAATTCTTACCCCCATCACTCCCTTAATTCTTATTGGTCCCGATTGCCATGTTCGGGCTCCGAAGGGATTTAAGCACTTTGAAGCCACACTCCTGATAGGCGTCTTGCAGTTAGTGTCAATTCCCAACCTTCCAAAAATAGCTCGGCATCAAGCATCTATCTCCCCGCCTCACGATTCATGCGCCACGTGAGATCAGCGGCCAGACTCCAAGAGGTCCACCAATTCCAAAATCAACGAAAACAACGAAATCCCAAAGAAATTGCATTTAACAACTATGGGAAAAACACCAACGTAAATAAGCCCTCGCCCAACAATGACAGGTGACCAACAGGGAACGTGCAGACAATACCAAAAAACAATGCACAAAATACAAGTAATAATTTCAAGAAATATCACACATCAATATCGCCATCACTCGCCTGTAATCATTCTACAGGTTGCAGACCAACTCCATATCCTGCACCCAGACAGACCCACTCCATGCTTGTCCACGATTTCCAATCTGTTGAGGAAATTCAAGGAAATAGGCTCTGTTCATGACGACTGGAGAGATTGCGGGTGTCCTCGCATATCTACAGATGAGGACCATACCATAGCAGTCATTGACACTATCAAAGCAGCCCATCGAACATCACAACACTCTCTAGCCAGAGAATTAGATGTTGGCAAGACCGTGCAGAGAGTCCTGAATGAACAGGGTTACCACACATTCAAACCGGCGACACCCCAGCCTTTGTATGGTGAAGATTTTTGACCGCAGGTTACAGTTTGCATAATGGGCTATGAGCAGATAGATGCTGATGTGACATTTTTGAGGCGTCTTGTAATGACTGACGAGGCTCATATCAAGCTGCACCATACACCAAATAAGCAGAACACACGTGAATACGCGATTACAAACTCACACTTCCCAGTTGAAAGCCACTTCCAGCGCAACCCAGGTACAAATGTGTGTGGGTTGTAGGAACAGCATTGTTAGGGCCTTTTTTCATCGATGGCGCCCTGAATGGGTAAAGGTATTTGCAGCTATTGAATGACCAGATGTAACCAGCAATTGAGGAAGAGGTAGCTCTGGCCTACCGTCAAAACATGTGGTACTAACACGATGGTGCTCCACCCCAATTCTTCCTTCAGGCCAGAGAATGCCTTAATTTCCGATACGGGGGCAGGTGGATTGGCAGGGGCTACCCTGTGGAATGGCCACCTAGGTCAACTGACCTGACCCCTCCTAATTTCTTCCTGTGTAGCTACATTAAGAACAAACTTTCTGCAGCACAGCAACATCCTGGGATCATACCGCAGCTTAGAGAAGCACCTTGTTGAGGCGTTTTTCAACACACCAGACGTGATAGCGCGAGTTTGGCAGTAATTTAATGAAAGGCTGAGACATTGTGTAGCAGCTGGGGGGGGGGGGGGGGATACTTCGAAAGCGTGGTGTTGAACTAGTAGTACTTTTTCGTAAGGGAACACAAAACCGTTTTACGCCCTCCACTTTCTTGCTTTGCATGCATTTCACATGATTTTCAAGGCTCATCTCATTTGATTCGGTACAACATGTGCTATCTAGGCCGGAGTTCACACCTAATGGATGCTCCACGACGGTCAAACAGACCCGAATGTTGATATGGCAGAAAATGGCCCATTCAGCATTTTCTTTAGAATTCATTTGTCCTTTCATTATGATTTCGTTATTAGAATAGGCCTAAGAGGAGGCATACACTTTTGGGGCCTACCATTCTTCTTAGTATTTTTTCAGTACCTTGAGGTCGTCCTTAGTCGGACTGACATTCGTTTCAGTAAAAACCTTTGGCCTGATGTGTATTTCCATGCCTATACACTTTATAGGCCTAACACACCTTATAGGCCTGTACACTTTCTAAGCCTACTTTTCGTTTTACTACTTTTGAACCACCCCGTGTAGCCTTTTTCGCAGTCGCACAACACTAACAACTTTACTCTGAATCGGTGGCGTTTATACGGCATAAACTGCCTGAAACTGAGCCTCCCTTTCCACATCATCATACTGTCATCGATGCACAAATTTTGGAATGGTTTTAGTGTGCATTATCTACAAAATTCAGCATTCTCAATTATAATAAAAATATGTCCAAAGGCGTAACCTGTCCAAAGATGGGTGTCGATAAAAGATGGTGGGGGGACTAATAATCGTTGATTCGGTGTTTTTGTGTGTGGGACATTAGCATAAACAATGCCAAAACTACATACATTTCCTCATATGTAGTTATTTATCCACTTATGTAGTTTGGACTTTTTCTTTACTTCCACTGAATCAATTACTTGGGCGTAAAATCTATCCGTTTCTGTGGTGATCAGTTTTAACAATAAATTGTGAAAAACTATTTTGAAATAATCGGCTTCGGTAGCGTCGTCGTCCTGTTGCAGACTTCAGAAAATCCACTACCGTCAAATGTGAATGTTTTTGGAGCATACCGACTGGTTTTCCTCTGCCACTTTTTTTTTAGTGCAAATTATGTACAAAATGCAGCATTCTCAATATTAATAAAAATCTTTCCAAAGGCGTAACCTGTCCAAAGATTGGTTTCGATAAAAAAAGATGGGTGCATCAATAATCGTTGATTCGGTTTTTTTGTGTGTGGACTATGAGCGTAAACAATGCCAAAATTACATGCATTTCTTCATATGTAGTATTTATCCACTTATGTAGTTTGAACTTTTTTTTTACTTCCACTGAATCAATTCTTGGGCGTAAAATCTATCCGTTTTTGTGGTGGTAAGTTTTAACAACAAATTGTGAAAAATATTTTGAAATAATCGGCTTTGGTAGCGTCGTCGTCCCGTTGCAAACATAGGAAATCCACTTTCACTAACGTCAAATGTGAATGTTTTTGGAGCATACGACTGGTTTTCCTCTGCCACTTATTTTCCTGACCCGTTTTGGTGAAGAACTACAGTCATCACTGCTGCTTGTGTCCATATCACAAGCCTCATCCTCCCCCCCCCCCCCCTCCATATCACTCAACTGCTATTGCGATCATTAGCTTTAGGCCTAACGTCATCTTTGCTTCCGCTATCGTCGCCACTTATCTAGCACATAATTTTAACTGTGATCAAATTCTTCATCATTTTCTGTAAGTTACGAACCACTAGCTTCGTCCTCCGATTCTTTTCCCATGAAAATTTTATTAGGATCATCGCTCGATGTCTGAATGTGATGTCCTCTGGCCGCTATCTTGGATTTGGGCTATTTTGGCCTATTCACGTACAGGCGTACTAATTTCCTTCCTAACTGGTTTCTATGATGTATTGTAATGATTTACATATTATGCATTCATTAGCTTATTATTCAGCACTGTGTTTACCTTAATAAAGTCAGCTGTCATTATTATACATTGCCATAATATCATTATTGTTATTAATATTAGCGTCATCATATTAGTTGTATTACCTTATTATTACTAAACCCATATGAATATAATGTTAGCCTATAGCTTGGCTGTACTTCTTAAGCAACCTGGATGATATTCCCTTCACACCCAGGGTTCCGAGTGTCTCACTGTAAATACCTCTGACTATTACTCTAAATTTCCAAGTCAACTCGCCAAGCTACATCCTGAACACTCAGGGGCTCTTACCCTTACCCGGACCACTACACTGTGACTGAGGTTGGCGCTAATGACCAAGCTGTCGACGCGCCATTAAGCCTCATCTCCCCCCCCCCCCTCATCTTGTTTTCCCAACTAGTCACCATTAAGCCTCAATCCCCCCAACTGGTCACCTGAAAAGCCATAAAGGGGATAAATGGATGCTCCAAATGTTTAGATTAGTGTACAATTGTTGGCACACACTACTTTATCGTGCCTACATAGCAAAAGAACATCATGATATACATCATAGTAATAATAAACGTAAAATTATCTAGCAACCTCGCACAGCAAAAGTATTACAGCTGAGGTTTAGTGGATTTGCTCCCAGTTCTCTTTGGCCGTCTCGTCAGGTCTGCTGCTAAAGTTATCTTGTATCATTATCAGTCTGAGGCTACACACTACGTGTCCAAGGATATCAACCACATTATCATTTTGCATCCGCCATGTAGTCTCGCCACTAACCGTTGCGACCATGGGGGCGAATTGGCCATGCGCCCAGGAAGTGTTCATTCGGACGAAGAAGGATCGCCGTCCGTTCGGATATGGGCTTCCGGGTTACCACTCTGTTCCGGAAAACTGCCATCTGCCAGAACAAACAATTGCATAATCTGTAACTAACTACGCGCACGTAACACTACGATTTCCATACGTGCTTTATAGAAACAGGAATGGAAACTTAAAAGGAGCAAGGGAAGTGGTGGGTTGCACATCATAATAATAAAAGGAGGGAAATTATCAGTTACCTTGTTCTTCTGAAGAGGCTGGGGCCACTATCAAAGATGCAAGCACATTAACCGGGTCCATTGGCCCAACGGTTTCGTCAGGATGGGAATGGAAGAACTGGTTAACCACTTCCGCCATTTCCATGAAATTCCGCAGAATCTCGGTCGTTCTCCCTGGCGTCGGGGTGGTGCTAAATGTCAGCCAGTTTCTTCTTGTGCCTGATGATGTTGCCATTGTCACAAGAGCTCCCCAACTTCCCAACTTCTAAAGTTCTGACAGGTTTTCCTCCATCTTCGCTTTGTTCATGCACGAAAACGTGCTAAGTAACCACTGTTGTGGTACTGCTTTTGTTGTTTATGTTCCTTGTTCCTAATCTTTATTCTTTCTGGGTTTGTTACCGGACCCTACTCATGTTTTGAGTACGCTTTCATCCCGAATCCTGTATAAATGGGCGAACTAGCATGGCCAAGGGGCCACAATGCTCCTTGCCTCCTTGGTCTTACCCGAAATCTATTGGTGGCAGGTTACCTTCACCTTTCAACATCAGCCCTCCGGCCAACATTTCTGCAACAATAGGTCAGCAATAGTTTAACAACTCCGAGCATTTTCAGAACCATTACCACAGTTAAATGTTAGATTTCACACTAAAGAGAAATTATTGTTTTTTAAGTTTCAGAAAAGGGCCAACAAACTGACATTTTACATTTTTCACATTCCGTGACAGTTTCGAGCCAGGCCAAGGGAGCATTTTCAGTTCTTCCTTTTCTCTCGTCTTCAAAATCGTCCACATAACTAAAATGCACTTTAAACAACCAATCCTCGTTTGGATTAAGTAATCAATTATATAACACTAGGCTGTTTAGCACAAACAGAACATATTGATAAGTGGCGTCTTTTTAAACTTGTTTGTTACTTCCATGATTATTTCATCCCGTAAAACGCCCAAATCGTGGTTTTCTTGTACTTGTTGTCGTCATTTTTTGGGTTTGTTTGGTCCCGTAAGTTGTGGCTGATACGTGATTGTTAAAAAATACATTATTCGAAAATCCGACGCACGTTTTTCTCGCGCACATTTTTAACCCACCAACAAACTAGGTGCTTATCCACGCCAACATTTCAAGGTTTTTATCTTGAGCTGGTAGTATTTTTTTGTGCTGGTCGGCCAAGTCGACACCTCACAAAATTTGTTGTACAGCAAAATTGAGGGTTTGTTTACACTTTCGTTTTCACCTGTGCGCATTTTGCGGTTCATAATTTGCATTCGTGGATAAAGCACTAACAACTGTTTGTCGTGCCATGCTGTTGCCACCAAAGTGTCCGATTCGGTTACTTTTTTTTACAGTATTAGTTTGTTCAAAGGGTAGACTTTCCGATTAGGCCTAATTGTGCCACAGGTGTAGGTTATTTTTTTTCAAGCGAGTCAACCGCAAGTTGAAAGGAGCTGCAAAAGTTGTCGCAATAAATTGTGCGATGGTATTCCTGAAATGCAGGTGATAATTTCATTACATAACCATAGCACAGGCCACTTTCGGATTCAGTGTCCGTGGATTTTCCTTTGTATAGCTTGGAAATTGTAGACATATTAGTTTTTTGCTGATGCTGCTACCCAAATCTTGATGCCCCTTTCGCTAGTTTCATCGGTATATCCTCCTGAAACTCAAGCAGCCCGTAATTATGTCTTCGTAACACCCCTTGGTATATAAGGTAACATGTAGGCACACAATACATTAAAAAAAACAAAAATATTAAAAACAATTTTTTTTTATGTTAAAGTTGAAATCCAGTATACTGGACCAGTACTCTGGTAAAAAAAAGGAAACTTAAAAATTGAAACACTCATTTATTTCACAATGCAATTTTAGGAATGAAACTAAAAAAAAAAACTATCTTTATCAGATTGCACATACAAGAACACGTTAGGTTTTCTTTTTACAGTTGAAAATTAACTTAAAATCTAAAACACTTGGTGTACTTCGCCAGGCAGTTTTAGGAATGAAACATTATAAAGCAGTTGTTATCAGACTTCACACACAAGAACACCTTACACCTTGTACATAGATTTTCTTTTTTCATCCTTCGTTTCTATATTTGTTACCATTTTTAGTGCCAAATTTTTGGAAGATGGGTGGCATATTTTCTGCGGTAGGCTTTAGTTGGTACAGTGGTATGCACTTACTACGTTCTACACATGCATGAGGACTAACAACATTATCATCACGGGATTCTATCAGTGAGTAGGCAATGCTGAGTTTAAAATCAAAACTTTTTAGAATTTCCTTATGAGCTTCCTAAAGTGCATTTCTGTCAGATCGCTACCAGATCCAAGCGTTTGACACAGCTAACTCAAATAAGTGAACTATTGCTTGAACCGTCCATTTCTTGCTTCGACTGTACACTAGATAACAGCTGATCATTCGATCTGCAAGGTTCACCCCTCCCATATACGTATTGTACCACTTAATACAAGCTAGATGAGGGATTTCAATAAACTTGTCAACTTTTGACCACCTTATGCAATTTTCAGTTGGTAACACTGAACATTCTGTTGAGGCCATTGTTACCGGTTTGTTGTTGTTTCAAACGATCACAGCAATATTTTTTCTTCCTTCACTGTTTGATGACCACCTGTCGCTATTCTCGTCGTAATGACATAGGACAACTAGCAGAAATTCGATTAGCCCGCGATTATACCTATACTTAAAATACCTTTCGAAAGTAAGTGGGTTAACAAATCCATGGTGGTAAAAAAATCTATCAAAATACAAAATATTTCCAGGTACAAGGGTTTCAGATAGCCTACAAACAGCTGTACCTCCAACTCCAAATTCACCCTCATCACTTAGGAAAGTATTCTTGACCTGGCATACTTCAAAATCTAGTATCAAACCATCAGCACAGAGCCGGCTCAAGGGGCACGCGAGCAACGCAATCTGTGCTATCTGTGCTATCTGAGAATCTGTGCTATTGCTTTGAAACTTCGGGAATGATGTGGATCAATAATTGGTCAAAGTGTTGCACGACCCGAAACCGAAACTAGTGCTACATGAGGCAGACATTTTCGCCTTTATTTGACAGTTTGATAGAAAACGCGAAACGGTGAAATGGATATTCCGTTCTTGCTCCCCCACCCCCTTTTTTTGTTCGTCTCACCTTCTTTTTTTTCCCCTTTTGCCCCCTTTTGAAAGTATGTTTTTGGTTTCTTTGTGTGTTTGTTTGCTGTTATGGTTAGTAACGATTTTTTCCCCTTTTTGTGGCTGTAATTTGTAATTTTTGCAACTTCATTTACTGTTTTTGTAGTTCACATTCTTTTTTTGTAATAAAAACAAAAAGTGAAATGGATACTGGCTTGGACCGTATGAAATATGATTGTTTAATGATTCTAATCGGACACACATGAAAAGATCGGGGGGAAAAAATGCTTTTAATGCTGTACGCATGACGCTGCCCTGCATCAGCATTTGCTAACACAAAATTCTTAAGCTCCACAGGGTTAGGCTTATTTGGAACATATTGTTTTCACTGACATTTTCCAGAGAAAGGAATCATTTGGTCATCTATGGAAACTCACAGATCACGTGGTAGTTGCACACATTTGCTATGAATTTTGTCTAGCAGTGGCCAAATTTTCCACAGCCAATCAGTGTTACCGCTTTCAGTGCCGTTGTCTGCAACTTAAAGATTTACACGAATAGTGAAGTAGAGGTCACGTGGAAGCGCATTTGCGATAAGCGGTACTTCAGTCTTTGCAGCCCAATATAACCTTATTTGTGGGTACTTCAAGCAACCCATTACAAAGTTTACCCCAACAAATGTTTTTAAAACTTTTAACAGATATTTCGGCTTTATTCCCTAATTTAACTAAATACTGATTTGAACGCAGACATATTCTTTCAAACATATCATCAATAAACTCATTGAAGTAATCATGAGGGGACCACTGTGAACGAGGATTGATGTCATTCAAAGATTTAGGGTAATTTTGCTGTTCAGGTGAAAGCTGGCTGGCTGTTCTTTGTCTATTGGTACTCTTTTTCTGTCTTGATTTTTTTGTTCTCTTTGGCTAGTTCTGTGAGGAAAATCTCATCGCCTGAGGACCACTCACTTTCATTAAGAGATTCGTGTTCAGCAACTTCATCATCAACACTAAAGTCAGCTTTCTTTTCTTTTTTTCTTTTTTGGCCAATTGGGTGAAGAAAACACCATCTGAGGACCAATCGTTTTCAACATTGTCTTCCATTTCGTCCTCAACACTGAAATTAGGCCTAACAAGGCTGGATTGACGATAAAATGAATTAACCGAAAATGAAGGAGAGGGTCCCACAACTTCGTCTTCTTCATCAGAAAATTCGTCAATATTGGAGCTTACTTACATGTGCTCCATAATATCAATTGCAGTTGTAGGGTACCTTCGTTTCCTGCTGCTTGTTGATGTACCTGCAGAGAACGTAAGCAAGACCTGAGGTCCAGTCCACTGGATTTCGTATTTACCGCCTTCCCCCAGACCAAGTAAAGTTACAGTGAATAGTTTTGACACTTCTACTCAGTTTCTGGAAGCTTTACATGCATTATTCACACAAAATTGATTGATGGGGGGGGTGTTTTACTGCCATAAACGTAAGTCTTACCTGGAGTCGGCATGCCACTAGCCCAGGCCCAGCAAACACCATCTTGAAAGATTGTTCTGCTGAAACCTGATAACCCTGCTGCCATCTAGCAGGATGAAAATTAAATTCAGTAGTCCAGTTAGCTGAATCTTGGGTTTCAGTTCGTTTGCAGCAAATGGTTAGGTACCAGAGTTGTTTATGTGAAGTCCAGTATACGACACCGCAAGTCTCAGGAGGATATACTAAATAAATCCCACTCGGACTTTTGTTTTTTTTCATTGCCTCATTTATGCAGATTTCTGCATGTGGAACATAGCAATTTAGAAAATTTTCGTCGGCTAAATTCAGAAAAGGCTGGGTTTTGTATAATCTGTCGTAATTTGATTCATCTTTCTTTGGCTCCTTAGTTTTATCTCCGAGATGCAAATGTGCCATGGCCTTCTTGATCGCTGTGATGCCTAACCTTTATCTTCACTCCAATAATGTTTCAAATTGGGAATTTATGTATTCCCATAAGAATCAAAATGCCAATAAAGCATTTTATTTCTGCTATAGAAACATCTACGCACGGTGCATGCAGTTTTTGGAGGTGGCTGTGTACATTATTGCCCCCGCGTATTTCAGCCGTTCGTGCTTCGTTGAATTGAGCGTGATACAAGTTTGTTTGTCTAAGTCTTTGTTGGGTCTAAATTACGTTTCGGCCCAGCACGTTCAGTAAATTTTGTAAAACTTTGGTATACTCGGTCTGAATTGTTGTCTGTTTTGTCACCATCGCTGAAATTCTGATTGTCGTCTGAAGTAACACTTGACACCTCATTACATTGAACGTCACTTTCTGTTAATTCCTCCTGAAACCCTCAAAAAATCTGAATTATCCGACGACATTGTTAAAATGCTTCGTCGCCAAATTCATGAGCGTATACGAGCTTTTCACATTAACAACTGAAGTTTCGACTTTAAAATTCGATAAAAGATAGAATTAGCTACAAAACAACCGAGCACATGGGTGAACTTTGGAATTTGTAACTTCGATGAGCGTGACGTCATCCAGATCTGACCAACGGGGAACCCGCTGTTGGAACCAAAATGTGCTGATGTCATCGAGGCCGCATATGATGAATGAGGCGCATTCGTTTTTAACATTCACCACAGATTGTGGCCGCACCCAGCTTTTGCAAGGCGGGCTTGTTTGGTCGTATCCGTCCTTATAGATTTAAGGCCCCTCAAATATGAGTGCCCTGGAGTCCTTGGCGACTTACAACCCCCGGAACCCCTTGACACAGCATGTCCAACCTCTGCTTTCCCGCTTGCCTGGCCAATGGAAAACTGTGATATTCTACTGCATCCCGGGTCATGTTGGCCCCTCAAATAGGGAAAAAGGGATTCCTGTTATCATTCAGCCCATGATAGATACATCCAAATTGTTAAACTCTAAGGAGAGAAATCACTCACTTTTGCCGAGTCTTCAAAATGGTGAGCAACATTCAGTCACATGGCTTTTCTCTTCCCGAAAACGTCAGGGGGTGGTTGAAGAAGGTAATAATAACCCTCCAACTATACGAGATGTCACAATCGACACAAGCATGAGGTATCACATGGTCCTTCTCTTCCTGTAAACGCTGGGGTTGGTTGAAGAAGGAAATAATAACCCATCCTACTATACTAGGTTTCACAATCGATACAAACACAAAGCATCACAGGGCCCTTCTCTTCCCAAAAACATTAGGGGTTGAAGTACTGTAGTGATGGCAGTTACAGTATCAAAAGCAAAATTTGTTAATGATTCCCACCAAATTTTGTCGTTTGACAAATAGAGAAAATAGATGGTCACGTGTTTTTTTTTTTCAGCAGGAAAGTAACAACCAAGCTGTCTACGATTCGCTTTCTATATGTACTCATGCTTCACGGTGAAGTTTCTGCTTGCTACACAGTAACCCTTGCTAAACAGGCCTAATGGGAGGGATATCGAATTCCTTTCTTTTGTTGTAGTACTGTAGGAATGTAAAGGAAAAACTAAAAAGCTATAATAAATAGTAATAATGTACATAAATAATCAATTTACCACCCCAAAAGCGTGCTTGCATTGCATGATGGGGTGGCTGTTTTCCATCGTCTTCCATTGGGCTATTCTGTGTTTTCGGCAGAGCTACTGACACTCGATCTAGCTGTTGAGTGGATCCTTGACTTTCGGGGCATGCATTTTATCATCTTTAGTGATTCTATGAGTGCCCTGGAGTCCTTGGCGACTTACACAACCCTCGGAACCCCTTGTGTTCAACCTCTGCTTTCCCGCTTGCCTGGTGTTCGTCGTCGTTTCCATCTTCCGCATGACATTGCGCGTCAATTGGGTGATAAGTCTGTCCTCCTGTCCGGTGTTTTTTAATTTTTGCAGGAGGTACAGATGTATGACAAGATTTAGATTAGGGGTTTGAATAACATCTCTGTAATGTGTGGTGCAGTGGCAACCCGGACCACTACACTGTGACTGAGGTTGGCGCTAATGACCAAGTTGTCAACGCGCCATTAAGCCTCAATCCCCCCCCCCCCCCCCCCCCC
>JAHWFP010257506.1:11404-29466 GCA_023313725.1 Lithobius niger | reverse complement strand
GAATGTCATTGGTGTTGACGCCCACTTAAGTTCCGTCAATTACTTGTTGATTGTCACCGTCTTGAAGGTGTTTGTCGCCGTTTCCATCTGCCGCGAGACATTGCGCGTCAAGTAAGTGATAAGTCTGTCCTCCTGTCCAGGGTTTTTTTTTATTTCTGCAAGGAGGTGCAGATCTATGATGAGATCTAGAATTGGGGTTTGTTTAACATCTCTGTAATGTGTGGCGCAGTAGCAACCTGGACCACTGCACTGTGACTGAGGTTGTCGCTAATGACCTTGGTGTCGACACGCCATTAAGAGTTCGAAATATCTTGATAAGTTCTGGTGCAACATGCGTTTCCGCACGTCTAAGCAGGATGAGTTATGTCTTAGAAAGGAAGAAAACACATTCTACAGCAGTTTATGAACACCCCTATTTGCATAGAGAAGTCCGAGGGTTCTGGCAACTGCGTCTTCTTGTATTACATCACTTTTTTCAGGTAGAAACCATGATACGAGCAGGTCTTCAGGGTTTTGCGGTCCGAAGCCATAATTAATGTTGCAAGCCTAAGAATTTAGTGTCGTTCAAGTCTCGTGAATATTGTTTTTTTTTTATTCAAGGTAGCACCAAATGTAGCTTGGAGTTCAAAGTTTGTCTTGTCAAGGGAAAATGGTATGTCGTCTTGGAATGATAAACTATTATCTCCTAAGTATAGTTCTTCTTTTGGCCTGGTGTTGTAAAGCTTCTTCATAGTGTAGCTTATCATGATGTTATTGATCAGTGTGTCAACATGCTGAGTAAAGAGGGAACCAGACGTTATAGCTAAGTGTTTCACGAATCGTTCGCCGTTTGAGAGCCACATTTGTGTTAAGAAATACTGCTTCATAGCTTCAAAAAGTGTGTCTTACTCGGTCGGATCTGGGGTTTCTTGGAAGGCATAGGTTGAGAAGTCTGAATATTTTCTTGTAATGTCGAATGTGTCTTCAGTGATGAAGGCTTGTGCACTTGCATCGATTTCCTCGATATCCGCTTCGAAATGTACTTTAAGCTTTTTGTTTCTCTCCGTAATTTTCTGCAGCCTCCACACATCACTTCGGAGCCTTAAGCATACGTTCCATTAGGATGGTATCAAAAGGGTATCCTCACACCGGTATCATTTTTTGGCGATCTTTGTCGCAGATGTGGGAGGCAGCAAAGGCCATGGAGTAAGGAAAACTTACTTTCTTTCCGGTCTTAATCCTCTCGGCCCTCATTTAATACTGCTGAACCAAAAATTCTGAAAATTGGTGAGCGGGCTATTTAGGTTAATATAAGACCTTTTTGTAGGAAAAATTTTTTAATTACTAAATTGTAGGTCCCACACATATGTGGATGTCAGGCATGAGGAGAGCAAAAAAAACATGTAAACCTCTGCTTTACAAAAAATGCAATGTTAACATCCAATGCGCTGTTTCAGCTGTTTTCAAGTACGTTTACTCATACTGTGCAAATACTTGAAGCAATAATGATCTGCGCTAATGCATAGTTCTACGTTACACTTCTCGCAAATGACGCAGTAACGACTTTTGCAGCCCTCCAGTTTACAGAAATTAGGGTTCTTTTTGTCCGTCATCACAGGAAGGTGCCCAACGTTGTCATATATGATATCAATGTTTGGGCGTACTGTAGGATGCGTTATCTTCTTCTTTAGGAGCACTGGTGGTGGAGATGCACTGCTTGGGCAGCCACGCTTTCGTTCCGGAATTGCCATTACCAGCCTTACCCAAGGCTGATGCAACGTCATTCACGAACCCCAGCAAGTCAAGCCTCTCTCGTTTAGAGATTTGTTTTAACTTGCAGTCCCTTATATACTCCAGCCAACTATTGGTGAGGGCAAGGTTTACGAATGGAAAATAACCCTTAGGGGCCACTTTCGTGACCGGATAAAAATTCGGTAAAGTTGTACGAGAAAGTCCGTTTTATCGACTCCTCCCATGGATTTATTATAAAGTTTTATAACCTCTGGACGTTCGAGATTGATGTACTCCTTGGTAAGTGTGCTCCAGCACTTCAACACTGTCGGTCTTTCCTCTTCCAACAAAGTTTGATGCCATGTTCACCACTTTGTTTTCGCTCCACTGAGTTATTGCAATATCGCTCTCTTTTGAAACTATTTCAGAAATTGTACCTCTAGGTTTCCCTTTCATGGTAGACAATGGGCATTTCAATGTTCTGTTTGCACGAATTGTGCCAGCATACAAAATTCCATGTTGCGTCAGGTATCGCACCAGCGCAATCGAAGTAAAAAAAATTGTCAGCGTACAACTGATAGTTCTGCATTGTTACAATTGTGTTGGTCAACTTGATCATGACTACCCCTGTTACACCATACGTGGTAACTCTGTCTTGGTCAAGTGGTGTAGTTTTCCCTTCATACATTGGAACATCCTAGACGATACCACTTTCACCCCATAGTAAAAAGGCCTTGATTCCCCATGAGGTAGGCTTATTTTTTATATATTGTTGTGTGTTCCGCTGACCTTCGAAAGGAATGATTTGTTCGTCGATGCACAGTATCTCTTCTAGCTCCAGTGTATGACAACGTTCAAGAAAACAGTCTATTATTGGTCTTACCTTCCATAACCTGTCTTGATTTGCTGGTTGTTCAGTCACAAGATGCAAGTTATGGCGCAATTTGCATAGACGGTTGCGTGTAAACACATCAGCTACAGCTGGATTCCAATAAAGCCGCATTCGTGGAAATCCTAAAGCCCCCACCGTTACATGAGCTGCAAACAATCGGCGGATTTCATTTTGATTGGTATTTACGCAGATACCGCTGTTAAGCTTTGAGTAAATATTTGTTTTTCCCG
The DNA here is from genome assembly GCA_023313725.1 of Lithobius niger. Lineage (NCBI taxonomy): Eukaryota > Metazoa > Arthropoda > Chilopoda > Lithobiomorpha > Lithobiidae > Lithobius > Lithobius niger. The sequence continues at coordinate 26,634 of JAHWFP010257506.1, read as the reverse complement.
CAATTGTTTCGTAAATTTCCTCAGGAATGTACTTTGTAAAGTATGTGTATGGGGTTTGCAGAGGTGTCCCAACATTTACCAAGGCAATCCCTTTCTAGGCGATGTCTGCAGATGGGACAAAGTTTTTAGTTTTCCATTTCTGACCCGGTTTCTGATTTTGTTTTTTCCCTTTTGTCTTGCTTAGGTTTGCTAAAGGATTCAAGTCGCTTTCTTCCCAGTCGCTATCGTCATCCTCTAGTTGCTTGTGTAGGTCTGCCAAAGGTTCCAGGTCTTCTTTTTCTCAGTCACCATTGTCATCACCTTGTGTCCTACTTAGGTTTGCTAAAGGCTCCCCGTCTATTGCTTCCCAGTCACTATCACTGCTAGGTGTATTTTCATGCTCATAGGCTTCATACAAAGCTTGTTGCTTATCAAACATTTCAACTTCATTATCACTTTCAGAACTGGCTTCGTCAATGTCTGAATATCCTAACATTTGCAAGTCTTGTCAGCAAACTTTCGACAGCCCTCTCACTCGGACGGTTTTTCCTGGCTGTGAAACAAAATTAATTAGTTTTAATAAGGTATTATTAATATTGAAAAAATTAACAATTAATTAGAAAGCAATAAATATCTTTAGCCAATTACCCACAAAGGTATACCAAAGCCCATTTGCCCAAAGAATTACACCAAACTAAAACATTGAAACCTGGCCTCCACCTCAGTGCATGTCACATTTACAACGTCTGATTTGTCATTTTAAATTTGTGGAAACACAATATGTTATACATCTACGTTTTCCTTAGGATTCAATTTTGAAGTTATAAAGTCCATTGCATTATATATTTAGATAAACATGGCTAATTTTGCAAAATTCGGAGGCCTTACCTGTTCTTGGTTCAGAGCTGCACGATGCCATTTTTCAAACTTGGTTTCTCGATTCTGTCACTAGGTGTCATTACTTGCCCAGTGATCTAGGTGGCTGAGAAAAGCTCCACATACGTGGATATCAGGTCTGAACGACGTTTTTCTGATTTTTTGTTGTCTGGGGAGGTCGTAAAGTTAACTTCCACATATGTGGATGTAGGGGCCAAAAGAGTTAATGTTGTGGGCAATGTCCTTGCTCTTGGGAGGGCAAACAGAATTACTTCTCTTTTTGTCTTCCATCCCATCGTTTTGTAAGGGTCCAGGACTTGCATTGACAGGCACGTCATGGTACATTGGGCCGTCATTAATGTAGTATGGGATTCAGAGTCTCAGGTGGCTTAAAATCTTGCATCGCTTTATTTAAACATTGCTGGTGGAGATCTTCGGATGGTCGAGTTAGCATCGGTCTGTTATACTTTAGAATTCCAGTTCTGATGTGGTCTAAGGTTATGTGTGGTCATTGAGTAGTTTGTCTAATCTATCCTGCGTTAGAAAGTCAGTAACGTATGGTCTGGCAAACTGATATGCCTTAGGCACAGCATAGAGGTAGGGATATCTTGCTCCTGCTTCAATTTGGACTAATGACATTGTCGATAAATTCAAGTGAGATTTCAAGATACCTTTCTGTACCTGTTCTGTTTACCTCTTTTAGTCACTTTAGCAATGCACGCTCTGTGTTTACACTAAATGGAAGGCCCATTGTACAGAAAACATGCGTTACCTGTTGGTACTCCATCATTTTATTGGTAAACAGCGTTAACTATTGTTAACTGTACACTGTCACACCCAACAGCATCTCTTATAACGAGACGCCAAGAGGGAACCAGACGGTACATCTAAGTGTTTCACGAATCTTTCGCCGTGTGAGAGCCATATTTGTGTTAAGAAATACTGCTTCAACGCTTCAAAAAGTCTGTCTAACTCGGTCAGATTAAAGAGGGAACCAGTCACTGACAAATGATAAACTACTACGAAACAAAGCATCTGCATAATGAAACATAGTAGTTTTGTATTGTTGTATCTATGTTGTATTGCTCCTATTGATGTTATTTACCTTGGGACGAAACAACTCGTACTTGTTTAGACATTGGTCTTTTGAATTTCTAAAAGCAAAGATATCCTAGAATAACTAGTGTTGCCAGGTTAAATAATGTTCTACTAAACCCTTACAGTCAACCTGAGGTAACTACCTACCTTTACAGTCAGCCAGAGGTAACTACGTACCCTTCAGTCAGCCTTAGGTAACCACCTACCTTTACAGTCAGCCTGAGTTACCCACCTACTTTTACAGTCAGCCTACCCTCACAGTCAGCCTTCCCTCACCTACCCTTACAGTCAGCCTGAGGTAAACTACCTACCTTTACAGACAGCCGGAGGTAACTACGTACTCTTTCAGTCAGCCAGAGGTAACCACCTACCTTTACAGTTAGCCTGAGGTACCCACCTACCTTTATAGTCAGCCTGAGGTAACTACCTATCCTTACATTCAGCCTGAGGTAGCCACCTACATTTATACTCAGTCAGTGGTAACCACCTAACTTTACAGTCAGCCAGAGGTAACCACCTACGTTTAAGGTCAGCCAGAAGTAACTACCTACGCGTACAGTCAGCCACTAGGTCTGCCACATAAAACATTTCCCTTGTTTCTTAAGAACATAGTAAACAGCAAAGTTATACGAGTCCGCGTTTATAAAATGATGCATTGGTTTTTGGATCATGCGCTGACAAGCCCCGCAGATCAAAATTAATGTATAAAGATGTATCTTGGAAATTTTGTGCTTCGTATTTATTCTTTTTTCTCAGCCCTGGTTTCATTATTTTCCAGTAAGTGCTCTTGGTATTCTTTCGCCACTGTGTCCTTCGCAAAATCACTGGCATTGCTGTACATCATGACATCATGACATTACACGACGAGTGTGAGAGGCATTCGTGGTGTTGATTTTTTTTTTAGGTGCCCTCTCTATGTTAGCGTGAATAAAGTCACATTGCCGAGTATATTCGGCAAGTTTGTAATACTCTTTAAACATCGCATGTCTGTTATCGCTAGTAATTCGCTCTGAACATTTCAAAAGGGTAGGACAAGGAAGTCCCATACCTTGCCTGGAATGTTGTTTCCTTTGTAGGATTCGTGTTCCCTTTGTAGAATTCGTACGGTTCACCTTTAGCACGTTTTTGTTATTCTTGAGCCCATTGCAGCTGACTTGGTTACAGGAAAGTTTTCGAGGTTTCAGATTGTGTAAAGCATTCAGTGGAACGTCCTCCATCTCAAACACCTGCACCATGAGGCAACTCTTGTTTCGTTATTTTCGGGGACATCAGTTGTTGGTATACTGCATTTGGTTATAGTGTATAATTGCGTTTAGCTTGCTGTTGGCAGTAAATGTAAGATTGGCAAGTTTTTGTCATTCGTTTGTACTTGTAAATTTTCTAATTCGTCAGGATCGCCTTCATCTTCTTTACTTGTATCAGTTGAGGAAGAATCTTCACTATTGTACTTGTATACTCTACCCGATTCTTCAGTGTTTTCATTGGACTCTTGAGATGAATGATCTGCAACACAAGCATCACATTAGCAAAGAACTCTCGGCAAGCCAGTAATAACTCTTGATAAATATTTCTGCAAATTTTTCAACTCACTGGTGAGCAGCAGTTTAAAGCAACGTTTTACCAAAAAAGTAGCAAAGTAACAAAAAAAATAACGTTTCTTCACATACATAAAAATTGTATTATTCCTATTTCGTTAGCTATCGCTAAGGAAATTGGGGATGAGAAACTCGACTAAGGATGTTGGGGAGGGCGTTAGTGTACAGTAGATACGAGCAGTACTTCAACACTACAAACACAAAGTACTAAACACTACAGCAGGACTAAATATATTAGTATTCTGTGTTGTGGTAGTTTTTTTTAGCAGGTGCTACTCATATTTTGTGTCCCTGTGCGTGGGAGGGGGTCGCAAGTCTCTTGAGCCTTGTAAAAGAATTCATTTTCAGTATTTAGTGGCTCTCTTACTTTCAAACTGCCGTAAATGCTATATTTGTTTACTTTTACCAGGAATAAATGAACATTGTGTTCGTTCATTTGGCTTTTGCTTTAAAAAAATTTTACTCTGAACTTGCACTCCCCCTTTCCCGGTCGAGCCACTGGCACCTGCCACAACTTCAATCAAAATAACAACAATTTGTATCCCCCTAAAACTAACATAAGACCTCATTTTCAATTTCCTAAGTTCTAAGCGCGAATCATAAAAAGAAAAGCAAGCGACCTACCCACCACGTTTGGGTCCAAATTACTACATTTAACCAAAAGTACAATGAAACAGTACGATTGGGCCCAACCGACGGTAAACGTGAACGCCGTTATGGCGGTCCTGTCACGCATTCTCCATATTGCTTAATGCTCACGGCAATCATGTAGGGCGCATTCTATTTGTTACGAACTTTTTTATAACTGTGTTAGTCATATTGCAGCTAAGCAGGATACTGCTAAAAAGGGGATTAATTTTAAAGCGATTAAATTTCACCTATCTGCATTCACATCAAGAATTTTCGCTCGAAGCAATTTCTTTTCAATGTTCTTGGTTTTCAGTTTGGAGTTGGCCAATGCTTGAAGGGGACCAGAGTACTTCAACTTGATCACCAATCGTGATCTGTCCTTTTCCATCATAATCCTCCAAATTGCATGCATCAACAATATCAACGGTGTTCTCTTTGTGAAAGTGAATAAAAAAGGTACATTTTTTTTTTGTATAACTTACCTTCACAAATTAAGAATCAATTTGAATCGGTAGTTGCAAAAAACAGGTTAGGTCAAAAATCTTAATTTTCCAAAAAACTGAAAAAAAACTGTTTAAACAAAAAACCTTTGGCCACTATTTTTTGTGTTAATATAACCAACTCGTCAATCAAAATCCAGCAATAGATAATTTTTGGACTTCTAAAAAAAAAAAGTCTTATTCCGTTTTGGAACTAACGGAAAATATTTGGTGGGAAATTCAAGTTTGTGATGTACAAAACCAAAATCAAACCATTATTACGATCATATACTCAAGGAACAAGAAAGGTGCTGGCATCTCATTTTGCCACGGAATAAAAAAATAAAATCAAAGAAAGCTACTGCATAGCATTAGGCATTACTAGGCCTAAGCAAAATCATTAGCGAAAGAAGTCTTAGTCATCGTTGTCATCTTGGGACGTTGTGGGCAACTTTGTAATGGCTTCATAAAAGTCTTTCTGTTGTTCTGGAATGTACTTTCTTTATATTGCCATCTTTTTTCATTGATAGCAAGCGGCCACAAATAGGCTCCATTTTAATTCGCTCGGGCAACTTTGGCGACTCTGCTACTTTAAGCAGTTTAAAGTTGTTATTGCCTTACCAATCCATATGGAAGTAGTCACTGACCCTGGGTGTGTGTAGAAATAGACCGTGTAGCACTTCTCCGTTGAGCGTTACTTGTCTCAATGCAAGACTTTTGTAGGAATAAGGTGGCCACCATGTTTTGAAATTTATTACACCACCGTGAGGGGTTCTTCATCGTCAGGTTTACGGATCAATACTCTGAATGTCAGAAACCTCACTTTATATTCTGATGGTACATAGACCCTGCCAGCTTTTCTCACTACGGTAGCTGCTCCAAAATACTGGACGATTTTGGTAAACCTGCCACTATCAACAATGCCAGTAACATGCATGCAAGGGTAATTATTCTTGTCCTAGCCACCACAGCCATCACGAAAAAGATTTGGTACATTCTGCAACATTGTTAATAATAATGTGATCCGGAAGTAACGAACGGGCCTCATTTGGGCCATTTTTAGCCTCACCTTGGTAGTACATAAAACACTTTGCAGTTCCATTTCCATGACTATGCAAAAAAGGATACACCCATAGCTGACGGTAATAAAACGTTTCTTGCACAGGTATGTCAGGAAGACGCAAGTTTTGCATGTAATCGAAACGCAGAGCACTAATGATGCTATCTTCTTCGCACAACTTTTTTAAGCTTTAAAAAGTCAAGAATCTGCTTACGCTGCAAGTTGGACTACTTCCTCGTGCACTTGCTTTTGCTATTACAAGGAAAACAATGTAAAATGGTATTAATAAATAGCCTGGCGAAACAAACAAAAAAGTTCTGGCGCACGAATGTTGTTTACACTGCAACACCACCTGCACTCGAAACCTTACACATGTTCCGGGACTTGGTTGCCACTCCAGTTTGTACTTACCACTTCAGCCTGCTTTTAATAACATTTCGCTTGTACTTGTCAGGGTTTCTGTGACCTTTTTTACGTTTACAACCAGCAGAAACGTCATTCTGAACATCCGAATTATCTTGCAAGGCGAAGCTTCAGACTGATTGGGAGCCGCCATCATAGACTTAAATATGACCCCACCCCTTCCCTCGACACAGGATAAAAATATCAGCCTCCTCTCCCCGAGAGTACTCAGGAAAATCTTTGCGCCCCCTCCCGTATTCTACCCACGAAAAAAAATAACCAGTCCAAGGGCCAGAAGTATAAAGTGGGAAACGTCTGTATTAATTTTTTTTAATGGGAATTTTATTTAGCCGAAAAAAAGAAAAGTTTGACCCCTAATTAAAATGGGTCGTCAACTTACCTGAACTGGTCGTCCACGGCTTGAAGCACGTATGAGGCCCCACATCTTCCGGTTTATGAAGTCCCGATAACCATCTGTAGGAGGAAGTATGGAAATGTGTGTACCGTCAACACATCCCATCACTTGCGGCAAGGATTTTCTTTTCAAATCGCATTACAATAGATTTGATGTAGTTCGGCATAATGACACGCTCAGTCACAACATAACAAAACTGACGTATGCATTTTGGACGGTGGCTTTGTGTACTCCAAACACGTTCACAACCATATGATTTTCACAGCCGCTAGCTCATTTGTAAATGGCTATGACTACTCATTTTCTCAGACACACAGGGTCGCTGACTTGGGCAGCATCAGGGCTCATGTGTTCTTGAACCAAATCGCACACTTTGTCAAAAGTTTGCCTTGACATTCGAAATGACTCGAGCCAATCCGTTTTTATGAAGTTGAATGACACGATTCTTTCCCACCAGTCAGAACTCCTTACTCGACGCCAAGTTTTTCGGCAGTGTCTGGGATCCTCACATTACACTTCTCTAGGCATAGCATGTAACCCAAGCGCTTATGCACGGTTGACGAACTGAGTCTGCATATCTAGTATCCATTGACGTGTTTCGTCTTTTCTTGTACGAATAATATCTTGCAGAAAACGCATTTGAAAAACCCACATGACATATATCATAGAAGTTAAAGCGGTAACAAGAACTAATAGTAGCAAAACAAAAGTCTTTCGCTGCTTGCCGTCCATCTTGGCAAGAACCGGATATGGCATAGTTCAGTAGAAAAGCGCATACGTCGTTTTAATAGCGCTTTAGCTTATAGCGACGTAGCGAAGCCTTAACAAGTTTTTATTAAGTAACATTAAGTAACAAAAACACGAACGCACTCCAGACTAGTTAATGCACATATAACTTTTGAATGAGATTGCTTTGTCGGTAGGCCTAATAGGCATTTACAGCACTGTAATTAAATTCAAAAAAACATTGCTGGTATTATCCAAATAAGTCAACAAAGTTAAAAAAAATTAGCATAGGCATAACATGCTTTTACGTCATTGCACTTTAGATAAAAACAAACGAGTGGTGTATTCAAATATAGCAACGAAGTTACAAAAAAAAGGAGTAAAAAAAACAAAAACTGGCACAAAGCAACGAATCAAAAGCGAGTGTAAATAAAATTTTTTAAATCGTATCGATATCAAAAACAAGTACACGTTTTACATTTACCGTAGTAATCTAGATTGCATTGCATTGCCAGTTAGCCTATTATGCTTTTACATCATTGGTATACACATTTAGCAGCACAGTTTAAAAGAAGTTCAAACAAAATTGTAAAAATCATACCAATATTGAAAACAAGTACACATTTTGTATTTACCATGGTAATATAGATTGCTTTGCCAGATGGCCTAATACGCTTTGACATCATTGCACTTTAGTCCCAAAAAACAAACATGTGTAGTGTATAAATATGGCAACAAAGTTTCGAAGAAGTGAAAACAAAATTGGCACATAAGAGTAGTTCAAAGCACTTTCCTTAACAAAATTGTAATAAGCTGGACTGTGCTTGTTATAAAGCCAACGCACTTCCATTTGAAACAAAATTTCAAAAATCTCATCAATTTCGAAAACAAGTACACATTTCACAGTTACCGTATTAATTTAGATCAGTGTTTCTCAAACTGTGAAGAAGTACTCCTGGGGTCGTGAATAGGTTCTCATTATCAGTAACTGAAAAGCTGTAGTTCTTTTTCGAGAAGTTGCTACCTCAGATGAATCTGAAGAGTCTGGCTTACAAAACGATCCATTTTTATCAGCATCCAATCAGTACAGCTGAGTTTATATCGGGGCTGACAGTCTATTGATGGGGCGGCCATCTGTGTGCAGGTAGGGAATTCATGTGTAATTTCTGGACTGGAGCACAGGCATAATTAAAACATTACGAACATAACGAAACGAACAGGATTATTATTGCTTTTTTAAATATTGCTTTCTCAATTTAAAAATTCAAACTGTAGTTAAGTAATAATTTTTTCACTCATTGAACTATCTTCAAACTCGGTACAAATCAAAAGAACTGTACAAAGTACTGAGCTTTGGCATAATGATTTGTCACGACGTGCCATTAAAGTAGTTGTTCCACTTGCTTCTTCTTACTTATGTGAATCAAGGTTTTCTTATTTAGTGGGACTGAAGACAAAGTTTCGTAACCGACAGATGGTTGTGGAAAATGAGCTAAGATTTTAAATTAACAAATATTGTACTAAATTTGGAGCACTTGTGCTGAGAAAAACAAGCACATTGCTAAGACAAAAAAAGTGAGCCCTTTTTTGTAACCCATCTGTAATTACAAAGCATTGAATTTGTATTACCGGTATGGATGGGTCATGACCCGTCTACAGTGGTCAAATTTTGAAAAATGGGGTCGCGGTTAAAAAAAAGTTTGAGAAACACTGATTTAGATTGTATTGCCACTGCCAATAGTCCTAATATGCCTATACATCATTGTACTTTAGTCCAAACAACCTATGTAGTATATAAATATGGAAATAAATTATAACCCATAACCGCCCGAAAGAACTATCAGACCCTTTTTTTTTAGAGTCCATATGGTACTTGGGCCGGTTCTCGGATTCAAACCGGCATTCTCTTGGTTTGGAGCCGACGACGCTGACCACTGGGCTGTGACTGCCCGCTTTGCTCGGGGTCCCCGGGGACCCCTCACAAAGCTCGCGCCGGGACTTAGTTTTTCGCTGTTATACATTGAAGGCGTACGTTCGTATCTAGGCGGTTATGGGTTAAAAAATAAAGTTAAAATACAATTGGTGCAAAGCAATATTTTATTTCATATTAGTCACAAAAGCATTTTTCTAGTTTTCTTTAGTGGTACTTAGCCTACACATTTGTAAGACCCACTAAATGAGGTCTGATTAAGTAATCATTTGGCGGTCCTGAGCCTACACCTTTGTAAGAACAATAATTTAGGCCTATGAACAGTAACCGTTTTTAGCATAGCATTCGTATTGAAGCTCACATTTGTTGAAAAATCAGTTGTTACTGCAAACCTTTACGGTACACTGGACATACTTCAACTCTTCATTTTTTGACGCATCCTTCGATACACCCTTCAATACATGGGTAAATCTCATTTTCAAGTGGTGAGTCAAGTAATGGGAAGTAATCTACTGCGTGGAAACATTGTTCCCCATGACAATACTGGAGATGTGTTTTCCAACACAGTGATGAATAAATTTGCAGATATCTGGTTTACTGTATAACAGTTCTGAATTTGATTATCTACTGCCTTCAGGACTCGAAAGTTGCTTGTGTTGGCCTCGTTAATACTCTAGTCTCTGTAATACCAAAAGAATCAAGATATTAGTCGTGCAAAGTACAAGGGTCGTAGAGTTCCAACTTATGCCCTCTAAAACCTGCTGCAACCCCTGAAAGTAGTAACAATTAGAAAAAAAGTTCAGATTTTTACATTTTATTTTACGCAGTGTGCATCAGTTCACAAAATTAACATGGCTTATTTACAAAAGCTTGGGTAAAATGTAAGTATAGTTTCAGGGGCCCTCAGGCAACAGCTTTTGGAGCATGGGATGCTATTGTTTACTTTAAATCAGATCGCACAGTTAAAACATAACTTCTGTGGCTCACTCTGAACTCTAGGGAAGCCAGTGCTTCCCATCCTCGGGCGATTTATTTGGGTATTGATGGTGGCTACGTAACTTCCTGTTTTTGTCATATCCTTGTTTTGGTTCCCTCGTGCGTGTCTGTACACACAAAATTAACCCTTAACCAAGCGAAAATGGATCATATATTCCATGGTGTACAACCACGGTGTGATAAATGTAAACGTCCCGTTAAAGCCAGATAATATTAGGCCGCGAAACGAAAAAGTATTGCTTCTCAGGCCCCTTGCTGGTGACCCAAAACTCTCCTGGTCAAAAACTTTTATTACGACTTTGAGATGTTCGTGCTATTGTTTTTTTGTCTCAAGCATTTCAGAAAAAAATACGAGACAAATTAGGTTGAGCATCCAACTTTTGGGTCTTAAATCGCTCTATATTTGCATAGTAGGCCTAGCTATTTTGCTTTTATTGCTGATTTTATGCTTTTTAAAATAGCAAAAACTGTATATTGGGAAAAAAAAATCCCTACAGATGCCTTCTGATGCATCTGCAAAAAAAAATTAAAAGCCTGGTCACCGGTTCACTTTAATAAATTCAAAAAATCCCTTAGAAGCTAATTCTGTTTAAATTAATACTGACTAAGCTACACTGAAATCACTTACTAAATTCCTTCAGATCCAGCAAACGAGAAGGGACATTTTGATGGTCATCATCCTTAATCTTTTCTGGCAGGGTTTACTGGAAACAGATTTTAAGACTTGCTTCAATGCATATCCAGCCATGTAGTTACGGGCCATTAAAGGCACTGTCGAGGAGTGGCACTCGGCGTGTCGCCGCAGTCGCCGTGAGGAGGTTGTGTTGGCCTGTTTGCGAATTGGTCACACCAGACTTACTCACTGTTTCCTTTTGCGGGGGGTTGACCCTCCTGAATGTTCTTGGTGTCGACGGCCACTTACGGTCCGGCACTTACTTGTTGATTGTCGCCATCTTGATGGTGTTCGTCGTCGGTTCCATCTTCCGCATGACATTGCGCGTCAATTGGGCGATAAGTCTGTCCTCCTGTCCGGTGTTTTTCAATTTTTGCAGGAGGTACAGATGTATGACAAGATTTAGATTAGGGGTTTGAATAATATCTCTGTAATGTGTGGTGCAGTGGCAACCCGGACCACTGCACTGTGACTGAGGTTGGCGCTAATGACCAAGCTGTCGACGCGCCATTAAGCCTCAATCCCCCCCCCCATGTAATGATAACAAAGTCTGTGTCTATAAACGCATCTTTACAATAACTGTGGTCAGTTTTTGGCCTGGATTCTGGTTCTATTCCATAATCCTCCAGGAATATTGTTTTACTGAATATTTGTTCTTTTATTTCAGTTAGGTTTATCAGCTTGGTCTTTTTTAGGTTTTCAATCCACACGGTACTGTAATACCAAATCTTTACGGTAATCTTAACGTTTTCATCCTCAGCTTCAACGGTTTGCTGTTCATTGCACTTCGGAGACAAAATCTGATTCAAGGGGCTACGGATTGCTTTGATTGCATTAATGTCTGAAAACTGGCGCACGTCGGAGTGGTCATTTGGGCTACAACCCCTCACTGCAATGAAACGAAGATCAACAGCTTCCTGGGTCATCTTCATCGTTAATACATACTGAAAGTTTTGCTGTTTAAGTAGATACTTGCACACGTCGATAGCCAAGTTTATTGTGAGTTGTAGGCTGCACATCATTGTTGCCAATGTAAAGCGTGTTTTGACTGGATGTATGTATGCGGTAGAGCTTTGTTAGGGTGCCCAGTAATGTACCATTACTGTGCACAGCATTACTGGGATTCGTAGCGTTAAGAGTAAATCGTTGATGAATTTGGCAAACATTTCCGTATGTTCTGAACCCTTCATAAAAGGATCACCCCGTCTCTATGTAAATTTTATTCCACTGGCAAGTGAACTGCTAAACACCTGAACAGCAAGGTTGACCTTCATTTTTAGGTAACTTTCATTGACCTCCATGTGTTGAAGAGATAATTTTGGGCATTCTTTGTGCTGTAGATGTAATAAGTCCAGTTCAAATACATGACGAGTGTACTTGAAAATGATAATTGTTCCTAAGTAAAAATCCTCAACCTTGTCCTGTATAAAGTGGTTCCTATACACTTTATCAAGTGTGGCGCGTCGTGTAGGAAAATATCTTGCGATTTGCAGCATGTTCATTTGGCAGAAAATTGTACACAAACCCCTCTTCAATCCTAACACCAAGCTGCTTTAGTATGGGTCCTACACCATCGCACACTACGGTTAAGATGGCACCAACATTTTCTTCTAAAGCTTTTGTTATCTCTGACGTTTTTCACAATTTCTGTTCCTATCAGTCTCCCAGATGAAGGATTATTTGCAACAGTGTAATACCCTTCACCAGTTAGGGAGTCCGAGCATGACAACCATTGATCGTTTTTCAATCACGTCTTCAATTGGTTTGCCCTTTCCCGTTTTATATCTGTCTACATCTTCAACTGTGTATATTGTGTGTGGTCCTCCCAAACGTGTACTGTTACTTAAAATATATCTCGTCGAACTTCAGTGCTACAAATCGTTGTTCTTCTGGCAACTTAGATAGTCGATTTTTCATCATACTCAGCATATCGGCATTAAGTACAGTCTTAGATGATGATCCATTGCGCAACTTCTGTATTGTATGCAGTGATGGCATAACTTGAATATTATTTTATGAACGTAGTTTTAAACTTTTCTACCCTTACAAGAAAGGAGCATAGCATACTGCACCCTTTCTTCACGTTTGCTTCCTGGGCTAATGCATTAGCAAATAAACGCTCCCTTGCATTTAATTTGGTATAAGGAATGTATATGCCTTTTCTATTATTTTTTGTCTTGGCAATTGTCGCTTTCAGTCACACACATTGCCTTTTCCTACTTATGATGCAAGGTTTCATAATTTAGTTCCTTTACTTCAATTTGTATACCAATGTCGCGTTTCGCACACTGCAGTCCATCCTGAATTGTAGGTAGGTTAACTTCGACTGGAGTGTCGAATTCGGGGTCTGCTGGCAAAAGTGTGTTGCCACACAACGATTCAGAATAGAAACGTTTTCTAGCACGCTCTCTTACTTGTTCTTTTTTGTTCTGAAGCCTTTTAGGAATGCTGGGAACAGAGCTGAAAACACATGGGTAAACATCTTGAGCAGCCTTCCAACGTTTATAAGTGCTTGTAAATGTAGTGCCACCATCAAGCAGCAGATTGAGGTCCTTGATTACCATGTCACTTCTAAAATGTTCGTGGCACACTACAGAATACTGTTTCAATTTCATGTCATGTCAAAAAAAAACATCTTTTTTCATTTCTTGAATAACTCGGGGTTTTCTTTAGGGGTGATGAAAAAATACCATTTCTTCCCTTTGTTTTCCTTTAATTTGTACCTGCTTTTGCATCCAAAAACAGCATTTTGCCGGCTCCCAGGAAGGCTGGTTGAAAGGTGTCTATTGCCTAATAGGAAATATACATTACCTGTTAATTATTCCTTTCAAAATGCTGTCTTACCCTAGAGGATTTTTAGTTGTTCGGATCTATCCAACTGCATAACGCAAGTACGCATGTGCGAGCACACTCCCCCCTACAAAAGCTTCAAATGGTCGCCGGAAGATGGTAGTGACTCATGAGGAGAAGGCGGGTTCATATTAAACAAAAGAAACTATTTTCAGCCGGCCTACCTGTGTTAATATCGTTTAATTTAGCCTAATTACAATACCTCATTAGAATATCGGTCTCGGATCGGTATCGGGACCGGCACACTATCGGAGCGATAGGCCGACCCCTTTTTATAATTAACAGTCAATGAACTGCATTAATTAATCATTTAACAGTTTTAATCAGTAATTAAATTCGTTTTATTACTCATCAACTCTTTAATTAAAGCTTTGAACTCGTTAACGTAAACGTTAACATCGTCCTTTAGCTTGCCGCGGCGGGTTCCTATTCCGTGGTGGACGCCTGCTTGCGGGCGGGCTATTCGGGCCCGCCGGCGAGCGTTGCGGGCATTTACGGTCATCCCAACTACTGACAACTTTGTAGCCTTTAAGCGCTGTCGTGCCCGTGCCAGGTATGTCATCCGTGAGGCTAGACGTGCTTCGTGGACAGCTTATGTTTCGTCGGTCACGCGCTCCACGCCTTCTCGGCAGGTGTGGCGGAAGGTGCGCCAGATCTCGGGGAGGAACGTGTCTTCCCCGGTTTCACAGCTGAAGGTGGCGAATTCCGTGATCTCTTCTGTGCCGGATATTGCCGACTGTCTTGCGTCTGCGTTTGCGCGGGTCTCGAGTGATAACCATTATGATCCTGGTTTCCTCAGAATAAAGCGTAGAGAAGAGGCTCACTCTCTAGACTTTCGCTCCGACGGGCTAGAGGAGTACAATTTACCGTTCACCAGGCAGGAATTTGTTTCAGCTTTGTCCAAGTCGCATGACTCAGCCCCAGGGCCTGATGATGTTCACTATCAGCTGTTGAAACATCTGCCTCTTGCCTCCCAGCAGTTCTCGCTGGAGATGTTCAACCGTGTGTGGGCAGAAGGCTCTGTTCCGGCAGCGTGGAGGACAGCAGTGGTCATCCCGATTGTGAAACCGGGCAAAGACCCTACTGCTCCTTCCAGTTATCGCCCAATCGCTCTGACTAGCTGTGTCATTGCTCAGCGCCCCATTGCTCAGCAAGCTGCTGTTCCCCAGTCATTGTTTGTCGATGACTTCGGCCTGCGCTTTCGGGCAGCTCGCATGCAGACCTGCGAGCGGCAGCTACAGCTGGTGATTAACAAAGTCCAGACCTGGGCAGTCAGTAATGGTTTCCGGTTTTCTCCGGACAAGACTGTGTGCATTCACTTTTGCCGCCAACGAACACTGCACCCAGATCCTTGCCTGTACTTGGGGCAGGCGCAGATTCCTGTTGTCCCACAGGCACGTTTCCTGGGTCTGGTGTTCGATTCCAGGTTATCTTGGCTTCCACACTTGCGCCAACTTAAAGACAAGTCTTTGCAGGCACTTAACATCTTGCGGGTTCTGTCGGGCACTTCATGGGGTGCCG